>CM035095.1:6658736-6781236 GCA_020205505.1 Panax japonicus | reverse complement strand
CCAAATTATAATTATAATTATTTAATAGTACTATTATAATAATTATAATTATAATAGTACTAATAATAATAAATCTATATAATAAAACAGAATCCATTTAACAAAGCAGAAGGACGGTTCAGATTCATTCTAACTTAATTCTTTCAACTTAATCTAAAAGCTCATACTTCTTCCCGGCCTAATCAAATTCACTCATACACCATACTCTCTCTCATGTTCACACACAAAATCTCTCTCCATCCTCTCTTCTTCACACACACAAACAAATAATAATAATAATTATTATTATTATAATAATAGTAGTAGTAATAATAATAATTTTTATTATGGTGGTGTGGTGAATTATAAAAATTGTTATTGATGATTTTTAAGTTTTGAAAACAGGTTTAGATTTTTTTGGATATCTATTTTTAAAGAAAAATTAATTATTGTGGAGGTTTGGTGAATTATGATAATTGTTATGTCTAATTGTAAGTTATTTTAGGTTGCAAAAAGTCTTTAGATAATATAATATTTTTCGAATTTTAATCTAATTTTTTGTTACGTCGTGCCTTTAGGCACGGACAATTACTAGTATATATATATAACAAAAGTTAATTGCAACATTGCATTAACTTTTGTTATGTATCTCACTCGATTCTCATTCATCCGTCAACTACATTTCAGTGTCAATCAAATTTCAAACCGTTTAAATTTGACAATTTATTTAAATAATAATATATAAGTTATATATATATATATATATGTATCAGTATAACAAAAATTAAAGTTGCATGTCAAATTATATTTATTATAGAAATGTAATATATTTATAATTATCTATTACATAAATGCAACTTATGTTTCTAGAACTGTCTTAATTGATAATCTATTTCAAATGAGTCATTCGGACATATAAATTGATCAGAAAAGAATAAATAGAATTTGTTCCAACGAATAATTTAACAGTATAATTTATTTGTTCGCTTGAATAAATTGTTAGATATTTTTATTATCTAAAAATATATAATATATAATATATATTATTTATATAACTAACCATTAATATTAATTTAGTTGAATAAAAGAGACGTTGATATTAAGAATTTGAGTTAAAGTTTCGAAAGTAGTAATTAATTGAGATGTAAACTTCAAATTAATCAAGCATGGGCTCGTCTTCCTGTACTAGTTGCCCGTGACGCGTGCCAGGAAAGAAACATACATCATCATCTATCAGTACCTACCTAGGGAGGGGGCCCATTTATTCTCATCCATTGTCATCTATCAGTACTGATGATGCACAAAATGGATTTAGTGCAATTACCAATCAAATAATTATAAAACAGTAGTTAAAGTAAGAAATAAGACAAGTATTAAAGTTGTTCGGTCAAGTTGATCTAGTCCACTGTTGAATGGCTATGGCAGCCTGACACTTTATATTATATGCGTTAGAGAGAATACAAGGAGCATACGCTTTTGAGATACAAAAGTGAGTTGTCCTCTAGTGATGGTAAGACATTCTATTTATAGCAAGCAGTGACGATTTTGGGGTGAGCACGCAATCACTACTACCTTAGTGGAGCTCCCAACTTTCTTGTAGCGTGCAATGTGATGTACGTGCTTTCCGTGAGGTCCGGAGACGAGGGGACGAAGCTTGACCACTTCATGATGTGGGCGTGTCCAATTAACCTGACTGTGAGGAATCACATTTATTGGGCTCGTCAGGCTCCTTGAGTTTGGGCCTATCATACGGATCTGTTAGATGGGTTGGAGCACGAGACCCGTGGGATGGACCGTATCCTTATACTAGACCCCATCAAGTACCTATCTAGGGGCCCATTTGTGTTCATCCATCATCCGTTATTAAATTACTCTCTCTCTCTCTATATATATATAAATATATATGTGTGTGTGAGGAAATTGTATGGTGTTATATTAATATTAATAAAAAAATGAAAATTTTATTTTGATATAAAAAATAATAATAATGGATGAGACTCTTATTTTGCAACTAAGGGAGCATGCATGTAAGCTGCAGAATATATATAATACTTAAATCAAACAATTGATTTTTATTTGTTAATGAATACAACAAGAAGGTGAACTAATGCGTGCATGGTGGTGGACTGGTGGTTTGTTATGTTTTCGTTATAGGTAAGACTCATAAATTTGTATGAATATATTTATTTCAAGGTTAGTTTTAAGGTTTTATATATACTGATTAAATTTAACTTCAAAAGTGAAAACTCGTTATATATATGAGAAATAATTTATAATTAAAGTTGAATAGGACTCCTATCTATTATTTAACGTAGATTCTATTATTTATTTTTGTGATTCAAAAGTTAAAATTATTCTCATTTGCATAACTGTTATACAAATAGTGGACCCTATTTGTCGATGAGATATAATTTTTAGATTTTTATCTGCATAATAGTTGTACGAATGTGTATAGATGAGATAAATAAGCACAAATAAGGCGAGTCCATCTATTTTTATCCCTTAGTAAAAAGGAAGTTTCTATGAAGCTAGAGTGTAGTTGTCTATTCGGTAATCTACCATTCGGACAAATGCATCTGAGGTACTATTTATATTTATTTGTGGAACTTTTTTGGATTTGCATCAATTAAAGACAAATTGTTTTTGTTGAGAAACGAAAGTTCGTGTTTGTTTCTTTTTAAATCTCTAATACGTTTTTGTTAACGGAGTCTTGATTGATTTCCTTTCTTTTAGCTAGTTTGATGTGACATAACATACTTTAGAGTTATTGGGTTATAATACTTTGAACATGTTGAACTGTTATTTTGAAAGTATTGAGCTGGATCATTGAGCCAGACCATTAGGTGAATAATGACTTTAGTTGGGCTTTGACCGGTGATCATTGCAAAGATAAAACTTTGTTTGTTATTCCTGCTTTTCATTAATGGGATTATCCGGTGGGCTGCGTGCAGTTGGCTTATGTCAGAGCAGGTCGGCGGCATGCAAAACAAAACAAGGAGTATATGGGGACCGGACATGAAACAAAGGAAGGTAACTGATATTTTCATTATCCAAACACTAGAGCTAATAACTTCCATTGTTATCCATGTATCTGCCTGTACTGACTCTTACGCCGGAGCTATCCCCTGACGGTCCGAGTTGTCAAACTTCTGGTATTGACATGTTTACTGTGCAGGATTGGACGCGATTTTACGTGATTGAGGCGCGTGAAAAGATCTTGGCGTTAATATTGGCGCTAAAAAGGAGGGCCTTTTCTAGTGTTTCTGGTTTTCAATCGGCTATTCTACGTCAGAAGTTATGATGAAAAGTAAGACATTTACTATCGAAGGACAACCGACAGTTGTGAGTTCATCTGTGTAACGAATCTCTGTCAAGGATAGGTTGGGTCCTTCAAAAAGTATTCATGACAGCACTGCATCGAGAGATGTTTCAGAAGGTTCTCATGCAAAAGTCTATGGGAATACCAAAAGAAGACTAGTTTTTATTGCTGCTAAAGGGTCTGACCAGGATCAGAGAATGGTAGAAGGCATACAACCTAGAACCCAACACCGAAGTGGTCAGACCGATAGAGCATCCAAGTTGGCCAAGATGGCAGAAGAAGTTGACAAAGCCTTGGAGGTTCTTCTGAAACAAAGGGAAGAAAGTGTTGAACAGATGGTTCGGATGTCGGAAATAAAGGATGAAGCGTCAAGTTATGCTCAATCCGAAGAGCATAACAAATATATGGAAAGGTGACCTAGAAAAAGAAAGGAGCATGTGCACTATGGTGATATGTCTCAAGGCTGCCCTCGGAACCGAAGAAGGTCAAGGAGCCATACTCCTGAGGAGCCGAAGACGGTACCTCACCCTAGGGATTCTCGGGATCATGGTAGAAGCAGACGAAGGAGCAGGTCTAGAGGATATACACCTGAGAATACAAAGAAGGCACTTCGCCTTGAGTATTCTAACCACAGCGATAAAGCTCCACACCGAAGCAGATCCAAAAGTCACACTCCTGAGAATCCGATAGGGGCACACCGCCCTGTAGATACTCATCATCGGAGAAGTCCGTCTAGAGCTGCAGGTTTAGATGAAAAATGTCAGTCTACTCAGAAGAAAGAGAACTCTCTGAAGAAATAAATCTCTCCATAATCGGAAAGAGTGGAATTCTTGGTCAAAGAGTTAAATGAGCGTCGAAGGCAGCTAGCCGAAGTTCAACAAGTGAAAGACACTTTAGAAAAAATGCGTCTCTTTTTGCCTCGGAGATTCTTAAAGAGAAGGCTGACTCTACTAAGAAGCTTCCTTATATGGAGAGTTACGATGGTACCGGGGATCCATATGACCATAGCCAGGCGTTTGATAGTTTGATGGAATACTATGATTTCTCGAATGCAGCTAAGTGTCAAACTTTTGTGACGACGCTAAGGAAGGATGCGAGACAGTGGATGGGAACTCTGCCTCCAGATTCCATTTCATCTTGGACAGATTTATGTAGCAAATTCCATGCTCATTTTGGAAGCAACAAGAGGAGAGGAAAGCATACTAGCTCTTTGGCTTAGGATCGACAATATTTGAATGAGTCTTTGAGCCAGTATGTGAAGAGATTTAGAGAAGCTGTTGGCCAACTGTTTGATCTCAATGATATTCAGGCCGTGGGGCTATTTCAAAATGGCCTAGATCTGGTAAAGTCGGAGAAGCTGGTGAAAAAGCTGATATTTCACCACCCGAAAAGTTTAGTCGAGGCCTTTGATAAAGCAGAGGGCTATATTGTGGTAGAGGAAGCTATGAATAGCTTGAAGCGTCCTTCTTCGGACAGGCTGAAAGAAAAAGACAAAGATAAAGCTGAAGGCGATCAAAAGAAAAACAGTGGGAATAATGATCGTTCTGAAGGAAGTTCTAAAAGATACAAAAATAGCTGGCATCCGGGAGGAGGTAGTCCGCCTGTTCCGAGCCAGAAGGTGAACAAAGTGTACACTCAGCTGAATACGGATATGGTTGCTATTTTGGATCAAATAAAAGACCAACCTTATTTTGAACCTCCTCGTGACAATCTTAAGCTCGGGTCTGGTAATTCTAGAAAATATTGTGATTATCATCAGGCAGCGGGGCATGGAACTAATGATTGCCGAAGTTTAAAGGAATTCATTGAAAGGAACATCCATAATGGTACCCTGGTTCAGTATGTAGCTGAAAGAGAACTTCAAGCAGAATAGCAGACGGATATAAGGCCTATTCAAGCTATCCAACCTGTTTAACCTGCACAACCCGCTCCGAATCAGTCAGCCAAACATGTTGTTGATATGATTAGTGGGGGAATTATTGGTAAGGTTGCTGGGATGAACAAACGGGGATACTTAGATTTGGTCATGTTAGTGGCGGGTACATTCCCGAAGACTGAAAGACTATATCTAGGGACGGTAATTTCCTTTACTGATGAAGATTACCCTTCGGAACCCATCGAACCCCATGAAGGAGCTTTGGTGATTACTGTACAATTGGGCTCGGTGGATATGAAGAGGATGATGATCGATAATGGGTCTTCTGTGGACATTTTATACACACATGCTTACTAGAGGATGCATTTGGATGGACGAAATATGGATGTAAGACCCCAACTTATTATAAATAAAATTGAATTTTCTCTATTCAGTATCTTGAAATAATAAGGAGTTAATTTGATATAATACTTTGGTTATGGGTGAAATGTGTATATTTTTGCAAAATAAGGAAGTTGTTATAAAATATTCATTTTTTGTCTGGGAATATTTGTTTGGTTGTGGAATATTCTTATTGTCGGGGAATATTCGTACGACGGCGCAACCATTTGTGGGCCCCATAACAGAATAACTATCGGATGAAAAAATGACAAGTTTGAGTTTTTATAAATTACGGCGTAGTTGTTACCGTTAACACTGTTGGAATACCCGGTGGTTAAAATACAGTAATACGCGTGGTTGCACAGTAGCACACGGTATTACACAATATTTTTGAATTATTGATTCTTACGTAAGAAGGCACTACTCAATAATTGTTATAGTAATTACTGTTCAATATTTTATTTTATTAATTTAATAATTGCTGCGTTGATATTTTATATTATTGTTGTTTCAATAATTGTCATTGCACAATATTTCCCATTATCAGATCAATAATTCATATTATTTGAATAATATTATTAGATAGCATTATTGGCAATGTCTAAGGAAGTTCTGTCTAGGAAAGGGGTTTGGTCACCTAATTACGCGCCAGTAAGGAGAAATCCTTATCGGAAAGCCCCCTCTTTCCTGGGAACGGCCTGATTTTCATAATTGTGATTTTTGAGCGGCTCTCTTCTTTCAGCGAGGTTAATTGGATTCTTCGGTACTAGTGGGTTCGGTTGTTTGTGTTTCTGCGGCCTGGGGTTCAGAAGTTGAGGGTTCGACAGTTGGGAGTTCAGTAGAAATTTCAGAATCTTTGACGGATAAGAAGGCTTTGATATCTCTTCTATCAGACGAAGTCGGCTTAATTAGAGATACTGCAAAGAAAGAAGAACCATCATTCAGTATCACTATTATTGAAGATTTCAAAAAATTGTACATCAATGGGGTTCAGGACTTATATTTATGGTCGTATAACCATGTCTGCTTGGTGAGAAGTTCGAAGTTCCATTATTTCTTCAGAAAATTCTCCAAAAGCTCTATCATTTTGCTTACACGTTCTTTAGAGATGTCCCCAACGTCTGAAGAGAGTTTATCTGAGGTAGTCCAGTTCGGGAGAGAGGAGATCTCCAGTCCTTTGACAAAGAACCACTCCTTATGCCATCCTTTGTTGTTCGAAGGAGTATTTATCAAGGAGCGTCTCTCGAAGTTCTCACCAGGCTTCGGAGATTGCTTGCTCAGAGCTTTAAATCCCTTTTCACGGGATCTGCCGGCGGTGTAGACTGAGAATAAGAAATCGAGGGTAGGTGTAACTCCTACCTCATGACAAAAAGCGATGAAGGCCAGAATATGAATGTAGTAATTCAGGACAAGTTGGGCGAATCAGATACCAACAAGCCCTAAGAGGGTGATGAGAAAGGCGTGAAGGGGGAAGCGAACTCCCTTCTCGAGAAGGGTGAGAGGAATCGCAATCCAACCATCCGGTCGTTGGTACATTCTTTCAGAAGATGAAAGTAGTCTCAGATGATGGGTTTCTGGTATCTGATACCGCTCTCTGATGATACGAAGGTCTTTCTCAGAAAGGGTGGAAGAAGTATTGGCATGAGGAAATTGTTCTTCATTTTTGAAGAACTCAGAAGGATTGAGAGTGGGTTTTAGAGGTGGAGATTTCTTACTTGGAGTAACAGTAGATTTGGGGTTTGACCCTAAAGCCATCTTGGTTGGGGTTTGAGCTGGTGGAATGGATGCGATTGGTGTTACGGAGAGTGGAACAACATTGCTGGAATCTTGAGAAGCCATTGTTAGAGATTTGCAGAAAGGAAGGAGAATAGAGAGGAAGACGAGAGCTCAAGGGTTTCTGAAATTCAAATTAGCTGGTAAAGCTGTCAAAATTGGGGGAAGAGAGTTTATAGAGTGGTTGTCCCTTCAGTTATTTACGAAACACGAGGCCGACGCATTTATTATGGGTTCTAATGATGAATTTGGGAGATAGCGTCCGGTTCTGGTTTTGGTACTGACTGGGCTTGATTATATTGAATTTTGGGCTTCTGGTTTGGGCTTGGTATGGATTTTTCTATATTTCATTTTATCTTGGGCCAATTTCATTTATACTATTTTATTAAACATTTTATTTAATAAAAGACTGGTGGGCAATGTTGGGCCATGATACTTTGGACATGTTGGGCCAGGGTTTTGAAAATATTGGGCCGAATCATTGGGCCAGACTATTAGGTGAATAATGGCTTTAGTTGGACTTTGACCGGTGATCATTGCAAAGATAGAACTTTGACTGTTATTCCTGCATTTCATTAATGAGGATTGGACAGAGCCTAGTCGGTGGTGGACTGTGATGGGATTATCCTGTGGGCTGCGTGCAGTTGATTGATGTCAGAGCAGGTCGGCGGAATGCAAAATAAAACAAGGAGTATACGAGGACCGGACAGAAAACAAAGAACGGTAACTGATATTTTCGTTATCCAAACACTAGAGCTAATAATGTATCTGCCTGTACTGACTCTTCCCCGACGGTTCGAGCCGTCAAGCTTCTGGTATTGACGTGTTTACTGTGCATGATTGGACGCGCTTTTACGTGATTGAGATACGTGGAAAGATTTTAGCGTTAACAATGGTCTTCAGGCCTTTGTATTTTAGTGAACTAAAAAAATATCAAAATGTATTTCAAAGTAAATGATAAATATATTTAGAAATTGATTAATTGAATTGAATTGGATTGCAGAAAAAAAAATGTTAAATTTTTTCTTAGGGTTGAGTGCGAACAATAGAGGTGTAAGTAATCTATCTGGGTAGTCCGTTTCTTACTATGGAGTTAATACACTTGTTGACTGACTAACACGTGCTAAATGCTCAAGCTGAAGCCGTAAAGCAAAGGGTAATTATACTAATTAAGATCACGGACATACATAATAATAATAATAATACTCCTTTTTAAAAGATTATCGTTTTAGAACGTAAAATATATTTTAAAAAAATTGTCGTTTACAACTTTCGAGTAGAATAAATTATTTACTTTTCTATATTACCCCTACTTTCTTTTATTGTCCCAAGAAATTCTCTCCATTGTATTAATAGTTTTTAATTTTTCATAAAAGAGTAATAATAAAATTTTAAATAAATTTTATTTGATAAATAGTACTTTTTTAATCCATGTGAAAAAATTTTAAATGATAATATTTTAGGAATGAAGATATGACTATTTACTGAGTACTACATGGACCCCACTTCTCCCCTTATTCCGTAAAGTCGAATTTGTGGACCCCATCTCTGTTGCCATGCGGGATGATCATTTCCGGCTCCATTCAAGTAAGTATCAACTCCCATCCCATGTCCCCCAGAGCCTCAATTCTTACCAAACTGAAAACAATAATTAGGCACCTTCCTAATCCTACCTTCAGGAAGCAGCCAAATTCGGATACATGGCTTGATTGGAATATCAATAATAAATGCGTTTTGGACATTACTTACTCCTTCATTCTTTACAATCATTGTTATTCCACATATCCATCCTCGTTACAACATTACCCACACCGTTATTACAAAATAAATAAATATTACTATTATTAGTATCTCTCCCTCTCTCTCTCTCTTTATATATATATATATATATATATATATTGATATCCCCATATCCCTCCCCATCTTCATCTGACATCGCGTGTTGGTCTTTTTCCTCCTTCAACAGCCATTTTATATTATGGTTACAAATTACAAACCCCACCACTTTTACTAGTAATATAATTCTTTGACTGCACAAACATCTTCTATAATGTCCCAAAAGCGACATCAAGAGCAATATGCTAAGCCTGAAACGGAGGCCTCTAACTCTGACGATAAGCGCCGGAAGATTCCTTCTCTTAGAAAGTGAGATATCTGACCACCCCTTTTCCTTTCTTCTTCTTCTGTTGTTGTTGTTTAATTCTTTCTTTTTTAAGCTGCAACTACACTAATTTTGACACTTTCTACGTGGACTTCTGTTGGTTATATGTGACTGTTCAATAATGTGGGTTGCGAATGTGGACAATAACCCGTTGGTATATTTTTAATATATGATTTTGATTTAATAAAAAGGATTTCTTTTATGTGATGCTTTCTAAATTTTCTATGACGTGACCTTGACAAATTCCTTAGAATTTATGAAGGAAGGGATAATGAGAACAGGGCGTCAGGGCCTACAGTAAATGATTGTAAGACTGAGTGAATGAAGTTATTGTTGTTTATATATAGTAATATGGTTTTCACTTTTGGCCTCTACGATTGGGGAATTGTTTTCTTATGTATTAGTAACTACTAACTCTTTTTCATTAAATTTTAGTGTGGTACTGGAGGTAATGAAGTTTCGAACTCTTCAGCAATATATTGAGCCAGTTCTGGAGCCCTTGATTCGGAAAGTTGTAAGTGCATACCTCACTCTCTGATTTATTGCAACTAAAAACTTGATACCATTATTACAAACTTAGTTTTATATGCTTTGTCTTTCTTTTTATGTTGTTCGCATAGACCACAGGCTTGCAGCAAATCCTCTTGGTTTTAAATTAACTTGACACTGGATTCTCAATCAGACCTAAAGGCTATGTTTGGAACTTGGAAATTGTCAGTGAAAAAGGAAAAAGAAATGAAATTTTAATCTTTGGAGCTTTATTAACCCTTCCATTACATTATACTTAATACTAGATTTTTTATAATTTTTTAGTAACTAGAATTATGTTCATTAATATAGTTTTTTGTCTTTCTTTCTTTTGTTTTCTTCTTCTTTCTTTTCCTTGCCTTTTCCTAGTTCTAAACATGGCTAAACAAAAGCATTCTGGAAGCTGCTTCTCTTTCAGTCTACCCCTTCATCCTGCACCAGAACACACTTGATATCACATAGAATTGAATGAACTATGTTCCTTCTATGTGCACTGTTCACTTACATTTTGGGACAAACTACTATATATATATATATGTGTGTGTGTGTGTGTGTGTGTGTGTGTGTGTGTGTGTGTATAGACACACACTTGTATACATAATTAACCCAATAGTTTTTTGTCAAATATTTATTTCTACAGCAACAAGAACTAGAAACCTAAAATTAACATACATTGTATCATTTTATGTGTATTTGTGCATATATATATATATATTTTTATATAGACACACAAAAACATTAGTCATACGTTGGAATTGGTTGGTCAAAAGTCAAACTGTCTGCCAAACCATCCCAAATTGGGGGTTATGTTACTTTCTTTTCAGCCAAGATTCGACTCTGTTTGTAAGAATTGATTGCCAAGGCCAAACCTGATCAATCTTTGTCTTGGGCTCAGGTGGCCTTCCGTCTTGTCCTAAAGCATTTAGCTTGCGACTGGACCCGCATGACTTTGAAACAGTGTTCAACTGATGGTTCCTGTTTTGATTTTGGTTCTGTAAACTGTTGCTGGCTGGCTTTAGTACTGTTAATATAGTTTGTAGTAACTCGTCGATATGACTCTTGGGGTACAGGTTAAAGAGGAAGTTGATTTGGCTTTGAGGAAGCATATGTCCAGCATGAAGTGGTAAGGAATAAGAGTATGTTGGAACACGTGATTTTACTTAATAGATAGTGTTCTCTACGGTAATCGTATTGTATGCTTGATATACTCTTGCTATTTCTTGTTTAGGAACCCCGGGAAAGAGATACATCCTTCCGACTCAAGAAGCTTACAATTACAATTCTTAGACACTATCTCACTTCCTGTTTTTACTGGATCTCGTATTGAAGGAGATGAATATACTACCATGAAAATAGCTCTAATTGATGCTCTTACTGGACAAGTTGTTTCCTCCGGGCCTATATCTGCAGCGAAGGCTGAAATTGTAGTTCTTGAGGGAGACTTTGATGGCAATGAAGTAAACAATTGGACACATGAGGAGTTCAAGAGTAACCTTGTTAGGGAGAGGGAAGGGAAAAAGGCCCTTCTTACTGGGGATGCATTTTTAAATCTTAAAGAGGGAGTTGGTTTGCTAGGTGAGATTTCTTTTACAGATAACTCAAGCTGGACTAGAAGTCGTAAGTTCAGGTTGGGGGCAAGAGTTGTGTATAATTGTGATGGAATTAGAGTAAGAGAAGCAAAGACAGAATCATTCATTGTCAGGGATCACCGTGGAGAATGTGAGTATTTTAGCTTTCATTATGTTCATTGGCTGTGATCTTATCATTCTTTATCATTTTTAATTTTTCTAACTTTTGGATAACAAATTTAATACTCCTTCACAATCATCCACGAAGACAAGACGAGGACGAAGGGCAAATATCAATGATTGTCCAGATCATTTTGAACAATTATTATTGCAATAGTATGGTTCATGGAATGAAGTTCTATGGTACATGTGTACTTTTTACTAATGGTTGTGTTGGTGACTGTTACTGAGTACAGGTTTTGTTGTGAGTCAACATATGCACTAGTGTTTGAGCAACTGGGCAGTATAGATTAATCAATTTAATATATTCCAATGTCACTTTGCTGTTTCTGTTTGCAGTGTACAAGAAGCACCACCCCCCATCTCTGTACGATGAGGTATGGCGGCTGGAAAAAATTGGCAAAGAAGGAGCTTTCCACAAACGTTTGAGTAGGGAGAAAGTTAACACAGTAAAGGATTTTCTGACTCTACTTTTCCTAGACCCTGCAAGGCTTCGTTATGTAAGAGTTTACTTTTTCATTTTTATATTTTACCTTTCCAACGTAGTTTAATACTCCCTCCGTTCCTAAAAGATTGTCGTTTTAGAAGAAAAAACTTGTTTCAAAAAGTTTGTCGTTTACAACTTTCAAGAGGAGAATAAATTATTTACTTTCCTATATTACCCCTACCTTCTCTCATTGTCCCAAGAAATTCTCTCCCTTATATTAATAGTTTTCAACTTCCCATAAAGGGGTAGTGATGGAATTTAAAATAAATTTTACTTGGTAAATGATACTTTCTTAATCCATGTGTCAAAACCTTAAACGACAATCTTTTAGGAACGGAGGTAGTATTATATTGGAGGAAGTCTCTTTCTTCACACAGTTTAAGGTTTGAATAGCACAAAATTTGGCATAATTGTTTTCTAATGATTAGCTATCCTCTTTAAAGTTTGATATTGAAAAGAGATGGCAAAAAAGATTTTATTCAACGCATTTTACCAAATATTAATATTTGGAAAAAGGTCAACATAAAAAGTGGTAATCATTTTGAATGGTGAAGAGAGTAAAAATTATGACAAAAATAGACTTTGCTGTAGTACCTAAGAAACAAGAACTTGTGATATTAGCCCTTTTTGTTGTGTGGACCGGTATCTAAATATCTGTTTTTGTTGCATATATGTTGACATAGCCATAGCTAACTAATATGGTTTCTGTAGTTGCCTTTTTGGGCACCTCATATAAACTCTTCCTTAATCTGTGAAGTAATACTGGTATCTGTTATGTGCCATTCCTGCAGATCCTTGGCACCGGCATGTCCGCTAAAATGTGGGAAGTTACTGTGGAACATGCTAGGACATGTGTACTGGATAAAAAAATATACTTGTTTTGTCCAAGATCACAGGAAAAAACTGGTGTGGTTTTCAATGTTGTGGGACAATTGATGGGGTTGCTTTCAGATTGCCAGTATGTTCCTACTGATGGGCTGTCTGAAACTGAAAAGGTACAGTCCTCCCATGACTCTGATTGCTTGCCTTTCTGTTGCAAGTCATGCTTCTACTATCAATTGAAAACTACTTTATTTTTTAAATGTGTTTCTGATTTTCGTTCTAGTCTATTCTCTTTTTCTCCATATGCCTATATTATACTAATAAACCTGCACAATGCACATGGTCTTTAGGCTGATGCCTACAACTCGGTGATATTGGCTTTTAAACAATGGGAAGAAGTAGTCTCTTTTGATGATGAGAGCGCTCTTGTTGATGGATCTTCAATCCTAAACAATGCTCTTTATCCCTCAAAGTCGCCAATGGTGGGGAGCTCTGATGGCATTGAGGTTTTAACTTCGGATAGGGTTGGCAGCTTTGACTATCCGCAACTTGATGCCTCTCTAGATATCATGCCATCCATTTATTCCATGGAGTTTGTTGATAGCATGGATGATTATGGCATACACAGTATTGAATCAATAGATGTCAGATTCGACCAAACTCTGAATTTCCCAGACCAGGTTTCAAACTCTCTGTCTATGATCTGCGACACAGACTCCATCACACAAGCCTTGTGCGAGGATGATCATCTGCAGTATTTTGATACTGATTGTTCCCTTCAGGATCCAATTCTGGGGTCCCAGGCTGATCTGCACAGCGTGGTCAGTGGTTTTCTATATGCTCGTTCCGCAGCGGCTGTAGCTATGGTTAAAGCTCATAGGCGATGGACAATAATATTCAGCGTTATTAGATGGTTCTCAATAAGAAGGATTGTGGCAAGGAAATCCATGTTAGAGAAACACAGATATATAGCTAATAGCCCTTGCCCAAACATGTTCCAATCAGAAATGCAGTTATAGTACAAGTGCTGCTCGACTAAGTTAGTATTGTGTGCAGTTTTAGGAAGAAGATGAATTTAGGTTTTGGTAGATTTATATACAGCCACTAGTTTACGGATGTCGATTTCATTGTAAATGTGATTATTATTTGTTTATTACAAGTTGTCATTGTTTCACTTGATTCTCCAGTCCAGTCCAGCATGAAGTAGAATCTAGTATTCCAGCTGCTTAAGTTTGTGTAGTTTTCATGTTGTGATTGATCTTGAGTTGAAAGCCTTGTTTCCACGGTGTTGGGGATTTCCACTCTACTTTTTAATTGATTTACAATCACCTCAGAGTACATGGCAAAACTAGACAATCTGATGGAAAATAAGGGGATCTTTATGTCAGGTGCTATATTTATAAGGGATTAAACTGTTAAATAAATTAATTAATATTAATATAAAAAATATATAATTATATGATAACCCACTTAAATGAGACGATTACCAGCCAACATCATCAGAGTGTTTCTGTTAAGGAAAAGAAGAAGAAGAAGAAGGCAATACTCTGAACATGTGGGTTGACATTAAAAAGAAGCCACAAAGAGTGTATTTTTTGTGTGGTGGCTGGCTGTGACTTATGAGCTTTTCTGTTCCCATTAATTAATACTTTTTGGTACTATTTTCTACAAATACGCGCTTCATTTGGACCCCACAAACTCCTAGAAATAGTCGACTAGAATATGAATATCCTATCCCGTCCCGTCCAAAAACAAACTCCTTCCTTAATCATTAGCACAACTGAACTACCCAACCGCCCACTCTGAGACAGTTTGGTTTGTTTGAGATTAGATTAGATTAGATTAGACTAGACTATACTTAAGAGAGAGAATGTCGGCTCCACGACAGTTGGATGATGGAAGATTAGAACAAAACATCATTTCAGATGATGAACTAACTACTAATATCTTTTCTCACGGAAGGTAAGATATATATATATATACCTCCCACCAAGAATTAAGGAATTCAATTCAGAAACATGAAGTGGGTTTTGCTTGTTTTAGTGGTACTTATTTGCTATTTTCAACATTGGTTTTTTTATTAATTTTTTTCTTTGTATCCTCGTCTCCTTCTTTTGTTTAGGGGGGAATTTGAGGTATTCCTGGTCCGGACTATCCAGCGTCTAATCGGGCCAGCTATGGAGCGTTTGGTTCATAAAACTGTGAGTGCATTTTTTGGTATTTGTAGGGATCCGTCCGTCTGCGGTCTGTCTGTTGTTGTATGTATTTGTGCTTGACCTATGTAAATTTTGTGCTTTGTTCTGTGTATAAATAAATACACAAAAACATATGGTTTGGTGGTATGTTATTAGGAATTTTCATTTGGCACGCTCTTCCTCTTTTGGTCTTTTTGGGTGCAATAGAGGAGAGCATGTATGTATGTTTCAGGAGTCAGAATATTCTTTTAGGAGAGCATGTAGGATTGGAAGTTATGCTCTTGCTTTCTCCCTATCCTACTTATGGCAATAAACATGATTTATCTAAATTTATGCAGCTGCAACGTATTTTACTTATCTATATATATAAAGACTTGACTAGTTTTTTGGTAAACTATTCTAGGATTGATTTTCCTGTGGGTCATATTTCCTAGCCTTTGAAAGCACGCTATGCAAATATGATGGGGCGTTTATAAGTTTCATAACTGATACAATATATTCTACACATAAAAGAATGTGAATTAAAGTACTCTTCCTGTGGATTAAATTGTTTTTACCATTTTAGACTAGTGTATAGAGCCTATGTATTACACATTTATTCACTCTAAATAATGCCATTTCATGATATGTGTATTTCCAGGTAAAAGAGAAATTTGAATTGGTACAAGAAAAACTGATGACTTGCATAAAATGGTGAGTAACAGTCTTTTTTTTTTGTTTTGTTTAACCACTTGTGTTAATAGCTCTCATAAACCTGAGAAAACTTTCACTTCTTATCCAGCAACTTTGGGAACCAAGCGAGTACTTCTAAATCACAAAACCTACAACTAAAGTTCTTGGACAAAATCTCTCTCCCAGTCTTCACCGGAAGGAAAATCATAGCAGAAGGTTGTACATCCATTAGAGTAGCTTTAGTTGACGTATTAACTGGAAAAGTTGTAAAATCTGAACCTGAAGCTACAGCAAAATTTGAAATAGTGGTTCTTGAGGGATATTCTGGTGGTAATGGAGGAGATAACCAGAATGTTGAAGACTTCAACAATAAGATTGTTAGAGAAAGAAAAGGAAAGAAAACTATACTTCAAGGAATTACTTGCTTGAACCTTAAAGAAGGCATCAGCATCATAGATGAGCTTTCTTTTACACATAATTCAGGCTGGATGAAGAGATGTGAGTTGTGTCTTGGGGCAAGAGCTGTGGATAATTTTCCTGGAACTACAATAAAGGAAGCAAAGACAGAATCCTTCACCCTTAAAGATTGCCGCACCACATGTGAGTAGTCCAAATTTCGCTTTATTTTTCTGCCATTTATTCTTCAAAAGATTAAATCTTCAATGATATCTGAGGTTTGTAACTAATTACTAAAAGGTGGAGAAAGCTTTTAACATCTATAAATATTAAAACACTAATCTAAAAGCTATTTTGCAACTTGAAATTATGCAATGGTGACCCAAAATGGTAGAAAAAGTTGGAGTGGAAACTGAACCAACCCTTGGCGTTGACGCAAGACTATGTTGTAGCAGCTGATTATAGGCGGCGAATATATTTTTTGTTGGGGAAGATGCACTATATCACATTTTAATATGTTATAGTTTAGATAATTGCACACTATTATATTGATTGTGTGACAAAGAACCTGAATAATTTGAATTTTAAATATTTAATCAACTCTTTCACGCTAAACGTTTGATATGCACAGTCGAGCACAAACTTTTGCAACAATGAATAATTTTCCTTCATAGTATTAAATACATTCTCTTTGGATATAAAGTTTTGGGTAACATGTAAGCATTTCATTCATTGGTAATTATAATATACTCACTTGGTTCCCAAAATTGGTTCTCAATGAGCAATGGAATTTGGTATCTACACTCGTCCTTTATATTTTCTCCACTATTTAAAATAACTCACATTATGTCTTGTGTAATGTTGCATTATTAGTTTTCCCTTCTCTTCCTACACGACCATATACGGCCACATGTGTTTGGCATGATTATGTCTGCACTTAAAAAAACTCTTCTGTAACCGTGCTATATATATATATATATATATATATATATATATATATATATATATACTCATGTGAATTTTGGTTTTTACTGCACTGTATGTGAAAGTGAGTCACATAACTTGTATTCTAGTTTTACTGACTTCTTACTAACAAAAAAAAAACAAAAGAAATATGGTAAAGTATCAAACACTGTACTCAGTTTGGTAAATTTCCAGAGTAAAAGAGTGGAAGAACCGACGCAACTTATAATTTGTGTTTGCAGTATATGGGAAGCGGTACCCTCCATCTTTGTGTGATGAAGTATGGAGATTAAAAAAGATTAACAAAAAAGGTGCTTTCTGTGAACGTTTGAGTGATGAAAATATCTACACTGTGAAGGATTTTCTGAAACTCCTATTTACTAATCCTGAAAGGCTCCAAGAGGTAAATCTTTTGTTTCCTTTCCTCTTATTGCAGCACTTGCTACTGCATATTGTCTGTCGTTTAGAATTAAACACTCTGAATTCGAGGTACTAGCATTTCTGGATTCATTATTATTCTAGTTTCTTGACATCTAATATAGGACCTTAGTTATTTGAAGATTAAAACACAAAGTTCTTGTTGTTTCACATGAGCACAGATTCTAGGGAACAATTTTCGGTCTCTAGTGCCATGCACTTAAAATTGACCATTTATATCATACATTGAAAATATATTTCTACTATTTTTCATGGCTTGGCCTACTAGTGTTGGCATTTCAAATTCACATTAGCTTGCCTCTTCCTTACATCTTCCTTGGTATGTAGATTAGTAAAATGAAGATTGTCATGCATCTCAAAACCAGGGGTTAAAATCAGTGGCCTAAAGGAATCCAAAGTCATACAAATAATGAAATTCAAGCTTTGTTTGGTGATCTTCTGGTAGATGTTTGGGTCACACTTGCCAAGATTCGGAGATTTACTCCAGGAATTTCTTATCTAATGAAAATAAGTTAATTTAGCCTCCTCTAGGCTCTAGGTATGATCATAACAAAATGTTTGTTGTGATGTCTGCAGATTCTTCGTGTGGGTGCTAAGACGTGGGAGGTAATAACGGACCATGCAAGGTCGTGTATGATTGATGAAGGGTTGTACTTGTACTATTATCCCAGTTCACAACAAAAAACAGGGGTGGTTTTTAATGTTGTGGGGCAGGTGAAGGGATTAGTCAGGGAATCCCTGTACTTTCCTACTGATTTGCTATCTGAAAAAGAAAAGGCATGCCTCTCCTTTCCCTATAAATTTTCTTTTTTTTTTAACTCATTTGGTGATTTCTAAGCTATCAAAGTTGATTTGATAACAGAAGGATGCCAACAAGTCGGTCATACGTGCATTTGAACATTGGGAGGAAGTAATCCCTTTTGATGATGAGACTTCTCTCACGGAAGGCTCTTCTAACTCATCAGAGTCACCAAGGTCGGAGAGTTCAAATGGAAGTAACCACGGGGATCCTCCACTGATCAATGCATACGATCATACACAGCCAGATAACTTGTCTCATGGTATCATTTCATCCATCAATTGCATTGGGGAATCAAGTTGGTTGGATGATTTTCCTTCTCTGGGTGATGATAAGCTTATGGACGAGATTTTGAGTGTCCCTGAACAAGGCTCCGACTGCCCAATCTGCAGTCTGGACACTACTATGCTTAATGATTTTGATGAACATGAGCATCTTCTGAATAATAATAATAGCAACCATCAACCTGAAAGGCTCGAACTGGATTTACAAGCTGAGAGGAGATGGACAATGGTTTTCTTTGTTCTAAAGTGGTTAAGGATAAGGAGGAGGATTGGAGCCCCAGAACATGATCATGTTCAGAAGAAACAGAGAATTTCTTAACATATTCAGAGAAGAATGCTCAACTTACAGTTACATAATAGTTCTTATAAGTGCTGCCAGATGAAGATCGAGTGCAGGTTTAGGGTGCAAAAAAGTTGAATTTTGATAATTATATAGATTTTTAGTGTATAATTATGAGCATTCCTTTATTTATTAATTGTTTTCATATTAAATGGCTGTCTCAAGCTCTTTAAAGATATAAATAGGGTAAATTTATATGGTATATAATTTGATATTATCTGTTTCTTTTTTAGAATGATGATGAAAAGCTTAACAGTGCACTGCCAAATGAGATGATTATTTTGAATTCCCGCCACTCTCCAAGTTATTGGAGTGCAGAATATAGCTAGGCTAGGATGAATCCAGAATTCAACAATAATGAAGAAATGAATTGGAATAAACAGGTACAGGAAATTTATCAGATGCTTCTATTTCTTTTGTATAGGAGCCTGTTTGTTTGTGTTACTGAGGGAAGTCTTGGAAGATGCTGAATATTGAAGAAAACAGAGAGGTGCACTAATTGCAATAATAATAAATAAATAAAAAAGGATTCATGCAGCTGCAAGCTTGTGATGGTGGAATTCCAAAAAGAAGAATAGGTTTATGACACAAATTTGTGGTTTGGTTTATCAGTTCTCCTAATAAGATAGTATTATTATTCATTTTTAGTTTCCCAATCTTCTGTCTCTATTTCTTTTCTTGTTCAATCCTTTTAACCTCTTAGACATGACACTACCTTCCGGGATTTGGTGCCTCCATAATTCACTGATCTTCCATTTATAGTTTGGGTAGTTTCAGGATATTGCTGTGTTTCCAGGCAAACTGAAGAAAGAAACTTATTAAAAGCAAATACAAGTCATGAAAGGAACTAAAAACTTTGATACATTCAACTATAGAGCAGATACATATACACTTTATTAAATTATGTGCGAATTTTCCATAATTAAACAATTCCTTGTGTTAATGGGAAGAAAATTTTCAATCCCTAAATAGGTTGACAGGAGTGATATCGAAAGAGAGACAATGTCATGCCATTTATGTCGTCGATGGGTATAGTCACTTGGGCTGAGATGGTGTAGTTTTGGCCAGAACCTACAGATAGTTCGATTCTAAATATCTTTATTCAAGGCTATCAGATGTATCGGATATTATTCACATCTTACAAGCCTTGCTGTCATTGCATGTCTCCCCCTACACGGAAAAAGATAAGCATGAGCCATTTATAGAGTGTTTCTCAATTCAAAAATTATAGACTCATGCCAGGTTTGTTTGTAAAAGGCATGCTTGGGATTGAACTATTTGTCTTAATTTAACACTACTTTGGACTATTAGTCCCTTAATGTGGGACTATTAGTGTTATAAAGTCATTTGATAGCTTAAATTATGGGGGACTAATGAGATTATATAATCTTCATAAATAGCCTTAGAAATGACAAAAAATAGTCCAAGGACTATTAATCCCCGATAAAATAGTTCAAAGTCGTGTTAAATTAAGACAATCCAAACACGTTTTTTTGCAAACAAACATAGCCTTAAGGAAATCCACGTGCAAACAAATCTGTTTCAGTGAGAATTACTTATAAATTGGAAGGCTGCCTTAAAACCATTTACTAGGGTCGAGTAAATGAGACAGTGGCAGTAATAAAAAAGAGCAGATGAAAGACATCATGTAAGAAATCAGTTTTGCTATTATACCATTAAGCACTAATCAGTGTCATTTTAGCAAATTGCTTGTACCTAGCTAGGTAATTATGAATGAGAAAACAGAATATGGATATGCAGTTGCAATCGTCAAACCTTTTTCTTTCTTGCTTCCAAGACCTCTTCTAAAGGTGGACGGCCTGAAACCAGAAGTGACATTAGTACAATTAATAAACTGCAAAATTGTGGGAAATTAAGAAAACCTATTAATTAATGTTTAGAAACAAGAAGCAGAGTATATTTGTGAAAATTAAGAACTTAACTATTTAACAATGAGAATGTACCTGTAATTTGAAGACGATATTTAGCCCAAACACCATACACAGAATCAGCTATTGTAGCAACCTGTGAACAGTGTGCTTTCTACTTTAGGACAATTTGCAGATAATTTTCAGTTCAAATAAGCTCAATACATCAAAAGAACATGGGGGGTTAGAAATGTTTAAGAGGATTACAGGCTCGTATTTGGTAATGGCATAAACCCATCCAAGTCCAACTGCTTCATATAGTTTTCGAAATGCCTGCACAAGTTTTAATGTATAGATGATATGATGTGTCTTGGAAGCAGTATATTCTAGATAAAGACAAATAATAGATGCACCATCTAGCAGCATTCTGAGTATTGCTGTCAGTTTCTCTCATTATTTGCAGGATACAAAGAACTATACTATATTCTCCGCATCTCCGCTATCTAGACTACCTAGGGATGATGCCAAATATGTATTACAATAAAAGTTTAGAATGAGTCAATTCTGCTGGCAATATCAGATAGTTGAATGGCATGCACATGTCAAAATATCAATATCACAGACTACTTTAGTATTTGTCTGTGTTTTTTGAGGAAACGTCGTTGCAATAATATGCTCATATAACACAATTTCATATCTTGTAGCGGCACCTTATTTAAGACACTAAAATTACATATGATTTCCGTGAAACTTGAAATCATTCCTGGAATCCTAAGGTAGAAGTATAAAGTACTTAAACTAGTTTCACTTGGTCAGTAGTTAATGCTAAATGATGTAGGCTTGAGTATCAACACTTGATATCACAACCTTTGTTCTATACACCCAAACTGATTTAGGCTCCAGTGGAGCATAGATTTGAGCTGATGGTTAGAGCTTAAAAGTTTTGTTCAGATCCTATCAATGTTAAGAGTCAGTATTTGCATAAGCAGTCTGTTTTTCTATCCAAAAATTTTGAATTCAGCAATTAAAGTTCAGACATTTTGATATGTTAAGGAGGTGTGAATGAGGTAGAAAGCCTTAATTTTTAAGCAAATTTGCTGCATTAACTTGGAATTAGAAAGAGAGAGAGATAATAGGGAAGAGTATGATAGAGTTATTACATAATTTAGAACAAGTAGTTAAATAAGAAGATAACAGGAGTACAAAAAATTGAACTAGTGGATACCTCAACATCCTTGACTATAGTTCCATCAGAAAGTATTGCGTGAATTCTTCCCATAGCCTAAACAATAGGAAATGTTTGCAGAAAAATTGGCGGAATGTTAACTCTGTAGTCTCTGTTACAGTTAATTTTCTAATAATATATATTGAAATTCCATCAAAGATGCAGGAGTATGGATACACAGAAATGGTTAATTAACATACAGTTTCGTAGTCAAGGCCCTGATTATCCTCCGGAGAGTATTCATCTGAACTTATATCAACAAACTTGACTGCTTCATAGCGTCTATCCCTCTCTTTCAGCATGTTCACCTGACGATATATTCACAAAAGGATAAATTGATTTAAATTAAATCATTTCATTCGCATACCGAAACAAAGAATAGAATTGTTGTTGACGATTTCTAAATTTTGAGGGACAAATTATTTTTCGGGGACATTCACCCATAAACTTAAGCATGAAATAAAATAAAAATCCGAAAAAGCATTCGGGGTCGGGGGTATACCTCACGCATGCAAAGCGGGCAGTCGCCGTCGTAGAGCATTTTAACCTTCCAATTTTGTGATGATTTTTCTTCATCGCCTTCTCCTTTCATGGGGGCTACAGGATCTACCGTTGCCCCTTGTATTGAACGAATAGAATATTTATTCCCTACAACCAAAGGGAATTTGAAATTAGGTGAAACACGCAATAAGCCTTTGATTCAATACTTATACGAGAAGTACCGGTTTGAAATTGGGGAGATGAGATTGCTGTATGATTAGATAGAGAAACATGGTGTCTGGTTTTGAGGAAAACAGGAATTCCTGGTAGGAGAGATGAGTTTACTGATACTGCTGCTGCTGCTGCTCTCAACGCCATTTTTTGTGTTTTCTCAATCAAGCTAATGGATCTTAATGGTTATTTCAGTTGTTTAACAACCGTTTGTATACGTGGCAACTCCAGCTTCATCCAAAAGTTTCTCACCTCCGGATCAATATGACGTCGTTTAGGGTCCGCTGCTATGAACGATGATGTTGTAGTCGTGTGATTGATGAAATCGATCGAACCAGGGGCTCGCGAGAAGGCTGTGAGTATTTCTTTGTCGCTGTCGCTCACTGTTGTATTTTCTTTATGATTAATTAGTTAACGTAACTCATCTCTGTGGGAAGGATCCAAAGTTTGAAGAAATTTCTTTACGTACGTTGGTTGGTTGGTTGGCTGGCTGGCTGGCTGGCTGCTTGTTAGGTATTACCATTTTCTCTTTTCTTTCGCCAGTAAGGAAATTGACGATCGAGCTCAAGGGGCCTTTACTGTGATACATCATATCTAAGTCCTATGTTCGTAAAGTTGTTGGTTCATCGTGTGATTATTTGATGATCAAATTTGCACCGGATTATAATAATGTTTGTATCAAGATGTCCAAACAATTAGCCAAGGCCATCTCTCAAAAAACAAGTCCTTAAGTTAGAAAATGCATGTGCGCACTTTGATGCTGAAGTATACACTGGGTGTGAAGGTTAGAAAAGCAGTCTCTTGATTCTTAGAGACTCATTTTGGGCTTTTGCTTATTAACGAATTTTAAGGTTTGCCTAGGGGTGTAAATGGTATTAAACGGATACGGATACAGGTATATCCGTATCCGTATCCGGAAAATTAATTCGCTATTCGTATTCGTATCCGGTATCCGGCGGATTTTAAAAATATTATCTGTATCCGGTATTCGGAAAAATATTCGAATACGGATAATATCCGTTACCGTTTATTTTATCCGAATAGACAAATTATTCGGATATCCGAATTCGTTTATCAGTAACCTAATATAAAATTCATTCAAAATATTTACAAACAAAAAAAATTAAAGTTTAAATCATACATATTAATTAAACACAATTTAATATTTAAATCATACATATTAATTAAACATCCTAATCATAAAGGGAGGAACATGCTAATTGACGTTTTGGGTGAAAATAAAAAGATTCAAGAATGTAACCGATACTTTGTTTGATTGATCAAATTGAAATTAAAATCTCAATATTATTCTTTCAAATTTTATTAAATAATAAAAAAGAGAAATAAATTAATATTTAATAAATGAATAGTAATATTTATGGGAGATTTATTTATTATTTATCCTCAATAAATAAATTACATGGTTATAAGAAATTATTTGATTTCATTATATTTATGGAGAGTGCGAGTTATAATGTATGTGTGACAACTAGTTAATCTAACTTGATTCAAAATTGATATTGAACTTATTTTACATATTTGGACTTCTAGTTTCTAAATAATTAGGCAAATGAAAGTGATAAATACTATCTCCACCCAAAAATTCATAAACGTGAATTAATTTATTTAACTCTCCCTTCTAGATTAATTTTAAATTAATTCAGACCTAACACATTTTAACAATAAAATTATATTGTCCATTGCTCCCCTCTCTCGACCGTTGTCCTTAAAAGTGTGTGTATATATATATAAATATATATTAATAGCTTATATAAATGAATGTAAGTGATTAATTAATGAATGTAAGTTATTAATATATATGTGTGTGTGTATATTGTATATATATATATATATATATATATATATATATATATATATATATATATATATATATATATATATATAGGGGAGCGATCCATAACATCTATATGTTATGGGACTATTATTGGCATATAAGCTCTAAACCACACGTTTTATGGATTAACGGATGGGATCTGTAGTTATAAAACATCGTCCGCTAGTAATACTAGCGGACGTACTTATTATTATTTTCGGACAATTAAGTCCTCGTACATGACAAGAAGCTGTCGTCCGCTAGTAATACTAGCGGATATAAGTCAGTAGCATCAATTCACCCATTATAAGCACTACAGTAGTGGAGAAAGGAAAAAGCACAGATCTAGGGAGCATGTAAGAATGCTTCGCCATAACGAGTTAACCATTATTCTTCATCCGTTTCAGCTGCTGAGTCAACAAGGTTGAATGAACCAGTGAAAAATTCTTATACTCGTTCTCTATACACCTAGCTATGGCTTGTCTGCTCGACCCATCCTTCTCCTACATAGCTACAATAGCAGTTATAATCATCTACAAAACAAAAATAAAAACAAAAACAAAATAAACCCAAATACATCTGACTTTTAGAGGGAGAAAGTGTATATATATTACAGAAATATATACAAAGAGAAAAAGGGGGCTTTTCAAGCTTTGTACCTCGGCATAAGGTGGATGGTTGAAATTGGGAGCATAATTTGGTGTGGGGTTAGCCGTGTAAGCCATGTGAGCTGGCGATTCGATCGCCGGCGGAAGATCTGTAGATAACGGTATGTCGGACTAAGGAGCAAGTACAAAGAGGAGAGAGAAAGGGAAATGGGTCTATTTTTTAGAGAGAATAAATAAAAGTTTTGGACTGTAGTGCTTATAATGGGTGAATTGATGTTGCCCATCCGCTAGTATGTCTAGCGGATATTTATATCCGCTAGTATTACTAGCGGACGACAGCTTCTTGTCATGTACGAGGGCTTAATTGTCCAAAAATAATAATAAGTACGTCCGCTAGTATTACTAGCGGACGATGTTTTATAACTACAGATCCCATCCGTTAATCCATAAAACGTGTGGTTTAGAGCCTATATGCCAATAATAGTCCCATAGCATATAGATGCTATGGATCGCTCCCCATATATATATATATATATATATATATATATATATATATATATATATATATATATATATATATATACACATATATATGTAAGTTATTAATATATATGTGTGTGTATATATATAATAACTTATATATATAAATGTATATGTAAGTTATTAATTAATGAATATAAGTTAAAGTGATTAATTAATAAATCTAAGTTATGATTTATTAATATATATATATATACACACACGCGTATATATTAATAATTTATATAAATAAATGTAAGTGATTAATCAATGAATGTAAGTTATTAATAAATACATATTATATATATATATATATTAAATTATTAACAACTTATATAGGTAAATTATTAATTAATAATTTATATTAATTAATAACTTAATTAATGTAAATATTAAGTGTGTGTGTGTGTATATATATATATATATATATATATATAAGTTATTCGGATACGGATTCCAGATATCGGAATCCGGATATCCGTATCCGCCGGATATATTTACGGACGGATATTAATCGAATACGAATACGCATATATCCGTATTCGTATCCGTTTATTTACGGATACCTTTAAACCGAATATGGATATATCCGTTTTTTCCCGAATACGAATAATATCCGTTTTTTTCGAATACGGATGCGGGCGAATACGAATTTTCCGGTTACCATTTACAGCCCTTCCGTTTGCCTAGGACTTGCTTGAACATTATTTCAGTAAAAAAAATAAATAAATCAATATTACTGTAAATATACTAAGACTAAAATCTACTTGTGATTTTCTTTTTTATTGAAATCATTTATGCTTTAATAATAAGTTATCAAGTCAAAAAGGACACTCTTTTCCTGACGAAGCTAGTACTTTTAATGTAGGACCTCTACTTATTAGTTAATTAATGCTATCAAAGAATATCTTCTAGTTCTGATATCTTCTTCAAGAAATAATCAATATGAGTGTATTCTCAATTATCCTCACCGTATTCCATCATCTATAATACCTTTTCAAACTAAGATTTTCCAAGTTATTTGAAATCCAGATGCTCAAAGTAAAAGAATGACGAATCATTCTAAGGTTTCAGTGGCTTTTAGGATTATAAGATATTATGATGTGTGTTACAAAGCTTCTTCTTTCTTAAATATGCTCTTACATCTTTGTCTGTAGCCTCTACCACATTTAAGAGTATGCCTACTTTTGACGTTCTCATGGTGACCATTTCATTATTACCTTCACGTTCAATTTACATGATGGCTCAATTCTTTTACAGTCTCTGAGTCCTCTTATTAGTCATCATAACTTGAAATTATCTTCTTTGCTTAGCAACCAACCATTTTATTTTCACATGCCTAAAGTTTGTTCATTTGCTTACTGTTTCTTTTCGTCCATCTCCCCAAACTCTTGATGCAACATCATTTCTTTTTACTTGTGTTTACAATACTATTAACCTGATCCAGATGTGAGGATAATGTATTGGCCTCAAATATGTGAATCATGATTGTAGTGTAAACACACCCTTAATATATGTTTGCTTAATTTGGTTAAGACATATATTACGATCTCTGGGTATTGCATTAGTTATTAGTTAGATACTTAGCAAGAGAACATACTGTATGTATAACTCCAAGATTAAAGGTGATAATGCAGACCACCACACTACAAATAATATTTTGGAATACCTTTAACCCCAGATACATAGTGGTTCAAACCATATATTAAAAGATTAAAAACATGAATAAGTATCAGTAATGACCCTTTCATCGAAATGCTAGCTTAGAAACTGTTGCTCTCACAATTGGCACATTTATTTTCGTGACTACATGATTTTCTCTTTAGGAATAACTTTAGCAATATTTGTTTCCTGGAATCTGTTCACCCCCTTTGGTTGCTTTTATATAAATGGACACTTATCAATCAAAATAAAAATGTCTCCCTGTAATATGATCAATTTAAGGATAAATGTAATTTATCTTTTCAAATCTTCCTCATATCCTCCTCCAAGAAGTTGTATTATATACTTTACGATTTGGAGATTTCAGCACCTCCTCAAGAGTCATATTTTTCAGTACCATTTTACAGCCTTTCTAATATGCCCCTTTTGACATTGGGGAATCCTGATTTAAGCTGTTCATATTTGAAGATGTCTTCTCTATAAATCTTTTATATGTTGCTCTATCTTAGGAAGTTGTAGTGATTTGAGGATTTTTTGTTGTTGTTTGAGACGTGATTCAGCCAGTCTTCTAGTGATTTGTGTCTTGCTTATTACTAATCAAAGTTGTCATGCTGTAAGGAACAGGAAGGCGGAAGTGCATAGTGATGATTATCTTTTCATAATATGCATATTCAATACCTCTACCTCTATTTTCTGGAAAGGCCATCAACTGGAACTGGTTAGAGAAGAAATTATTGTCATGTTTCAAGTGCAAGAGACATGTTTTCATCTGTTTGGTTGGATGGTGGTACTGGAAAAACTGGAGTCATGAAATCTGTTTGGATGAACAATTCCAGTTATTTAAAGACCCACCCATTTGTAATATTTAGTGAAGGAAAACATGGATATATATATATATATATATATATATATATTGATTTTTATTTATGTTCCCACCCACACCACACAAGTGCATATTTAATTTTAAGTTTTTTTTTTAGCACAACATTTATGACCAATAACCATCAACCGGGATCATGAATTCATGATTCATGACTTGGTCCATTTCATTTCATTCTTGTGTTTTAAAATAAATGGTAGCAACTTCCTTCGTCCTGTAAATCAACAACACATAAAGGTCTCTGACTCTCTCTCCCTCTCTTCGCAAGAGTTATTTAACGAAAAAGAGGTTTACAAGTATTTTCTTTCACTTCTAATTGGACATGAAAACAAAAATTATTTCCTTGGCGTAAGACACGTGTTCGTCTGAGGGTACTAATGTAAAACATCCTTGCATTTGATTTGTCAAAGACAAAGACAAGACAAAGACAGATCAAATTCTAACGCCTGCACTACTTCTCTGACTAATCCCCTCCCACCTGTACACCCCATAAACTCAAACACCTTTTGACAAACAATCTTTCTCATCCTTCATTTTCTGTGCGATTCATTTGTAGAAATTAAGTTTGAAAAAATGGCAATGTTTACAGGGACAATACAAAAGTGCAAGGCATGTGAGAAAACAGTTTATTTGATGGATGAACTCACTGCTGATAACAAAGTCTATCACAAGGCTTGTTTTAGATGTCACCACTGCAAGGGTACCCTCAAGGTCTTTACTTCATCATTTAATTTTCCCTACTCCTCCACTTGTTTTGATACATACATATATATATATATACATATATATATATATACGGACAGGATCAGGTAAGGGCTCCCTTACTTTGTTAAAATGCGGACTTTTTTTTTTTTGATTTTTTTTGGTTTTTTTTTTTAAAACAACTAAAAAAAAATATTTAATATTTTATGGAACTGAAATTTTTCCATAATATAATGTTTTGGGCGTGTTTTGAATACCTATACCAAAAAGTGGTGGTACAGTCTGCCCAGACTGTACATACATATTTTTGTTATACGTACCCAAATCACATCCAAAAGACTGTATTATGAAAAAATTTCAGTTCCATAAAATATTAAATATTTTTTTTAGTTGTTTTAAAAAAAAAACCCAAAAAAAATCAAAAAAAAAAAAAAGTCCGCATTTTAACAAAGTAAGGGAGTCCTTACCTGATCCTGACCCATATATATATATATATATATATATCATCAAAATATATGTTTTACTAGGTGCTTTTTCTGATGTGGGTTGATTATGTATGATCAGCTTGCCTGAAGAATTTGGATTTCCTGTCTGATCTGTTTTAGAATTGCTCAATCAATTGTCAAGATGTTGCTTGATGATAGGTTGGCTTTCATGTTTATTATTGAGGGTTTCATAAAATTAATTTTTGGATCATGATATTCCCTTTTTAACTTGGGTTTGCTTGATAAGCCAGCCCTATATGAAATTAGATAGAATTAACAATCATTTGTGATGGGTTATTGGACAATTGGAATTTCAAATGGAATGTGCATCCTCTTTCAAGTTTTCTTTAATAAGCTTAGATTACCATTTAACCTATATGAAAACTATGGGCATTCAGTGTATCCACAATAATATCCCGACTACGAGCTTGTTGATCAGGGTACAACATACATACCCTATTGGTAGAGGTTAGAAGAGTAAAGCTTGTGATCTTTCAATTCTAATCACTGAACTATCACAGTGAAAGAGCTTTGCAGATTTTCAGATGTTTTTAAATTACTGGTAGTAAATAGGTGTTTATATATATATGGGATATATATTCATACCACAAATTTTGAACATCAATCTTTAAGTTCCCTCAAAAGGTAAAGAACTTTGTTGGTTTTAAGTAACTAGTAATTTTGTAGATGCCATATATTTGCTATATTACATCGACTTTAAATTTTAATGTAAAAGGCTCATTTGGAGTTTATTAGATATGTAGGCCAGGTGCTGTGTCCTTGAATAGCAACTTAGTTATGAGTTTGGAATGTGAATCCCTCAGCAAGATATTGCCTATAGGAAGTCAGACATGAACGTTAAATATCAGGCAAATTTCTTAACAATCAAATGTTAATGCCAATTTATGCAACAATGGTTAGAACTATGTTTGGTGGGAGGACAAGCACTTTTTATACACACTACTATAAATGTAAACATGGTTTCTGCTTAGCATCTATATAACCATATGCGTTCACTACTCCAATGATGTCTGAATAGGGGAGTGCAGAAGTGACTTATTCAAATCTTGAAGCAATTCACAAGAATATAGAAACTTTAAAAGGCCAAGTTTATCATTTTGGCCTTGTAAACGAGGCAAGTGATGAGTAACCTATGACACTCATTAGTTCATTTTATCGATTAATGGGGATCATGTGACTAACCCTATTCCTTGTTTGAGATCTATGCAAAGGCCAAAATCTATATTGATCTCGAACCATTATGATAGATGATTGCGTAATCTTGTCCTTTCGAGCTTTCCCTCGTCCTCGGCAGCTATAACCCCGAAATATTGAAGACCTATATCGCACATTATCTGTTAAATCATATGAGTAGAATTTTATATATATATATATATATATATATATATATTTTGGGAAAATTCAGATCCTCTTAGCCTTATGGCATTCTCTGAATATGACCAGATTAACTCAGTTGGGTCTATCTTATCTTTGTACCTCATGAACTACCATCTTATTTTTATTGTCCTTTTAATTGTTTGATATTTCATTGCTTATTACTTCATCTATCTGTTTCCTTGGACAATATCATCTCAGTAACACTATATAGTGTACCAAGAGTTCCAATATAATTATAACTCTTTTGTCAATATGTTTTAACACTTGTAACCTACTCTATCCTCATCTCATTACCCCCTTCCTTGCAGCTGAGTAATTATTCGTCTTTTGAGGGGGTACTGTACTGCAAACCTCACTTTGATCAATTGTTTAAGATGACCGGCAGCTTGGATAAGAGCTTTGAAGGTAGTGTTTACGTTTTTGTATTACAAGGTAATGTGCAAATTCCTCTAGTATGTCCTATCTAAATTAAGATCATCTATGTTCTCTCTCTTATTCCCCTAGGCACTCCAAAAACAATCAGAGTTGACAGGTCTGCTGAACAGGTACTCCATTGTCTAGTTCACTTCTCCTTTACACATTTACAAATTAGTTTGCATGACATTCAAGTTTACTTTGATGTTTGGCTTATATTTCACAGGGAAGTAACAACAGGAGAGTCTTGTGTATGTTTGGAGGAACTCAAGAAAAATGTGTTGCTTGCAAGAAAACTGTTTACCCTCTTGAAAAGGTATTACATGTAATAGAAGGGAAGGAGGTTTACTAGCAATAAAAGGCTGGAAGAACTATTTCTGGATCAATTTTCCCTTTTGCTTTTGAGTTCAACAATAGTTTAATACTAATTTATAGATGATGGTGCCAGCCAACCTAGCTTTTAAATTTTGGGGACTGATATGGATTTGAGGACACTGACTTGTTCCCTAGCCTAGTTATAGAGACGAACCATAAAATTAAAGTCACGATACATATTCCTTTAAGCCGCTGATTGTTCATCAATGTTGCTGCAGGTGACGGTTGATGGCACAGCATACCATAGGGCTTGTTTCAAGTGTAGCCATGGAGGGTGTGTGATAAGTCCATCAAACTATGTAGCTCACGAGCATCAAATTTATTGCAAGCACCATCATTCGCAGCTCTTCAAGGCAAAGGGGAACTTCAGCCAACTGGTCAAGCATAATCAAGTTAAAGGGGTGACTGAGAATACAGCAGCACTGTGATACCACCAAAATTTTCGGATCCGGTTAGCATGAAGTTATTTTTTTGGTAAGTTGCTCAATTGAGCACTAGATTACTGACAAACATACAACCTCGCATGCGTGTCAGTATTCTATTAGTCAATTGACCAACTTACTTCAAAATAAACTTCATACTAACCACTTCCAAAATGTTCATAGTAATTTCACATAATGAGATATGATATCACATCACATCAAAAGTAGAATTTGAAGCAAGAGTCTCTCGTGCTACTGTTGTCGTATACAACTAGAGATGTTCTGGTTGCCTTCTGTCATATTTATGTTGTCCCCCGATTTTCACTAAACGAGTTTAATTATATTCCAAACTTTTTTGTGTGCGAGTTTATGTTATGTATGACGCCTTGAGAGTTTTTGGTTATGACGCTTTATATATGTATATATATTTGTGCATTTGATATAGTCTGTGTTGATTTTGATTACCTGAGCTGTTTTCTTCTTGTATAGGTCTGAAAATTATGTGCACAGAACAATGCAACAATTCACTTGCGCAGTTTTGGAAAAATTCAAATTCCTTAAAAACCAGCAGGCAGATAACACTGATGTAAAATTTGAATAGCCCTGTCATTTTCTAGCTATAAAATGCTCTACACTGAATTTTAGCCATTGACAAGGTCATGTTATTATACACATCTGAACCTGCTAGTAGAAACCCTTTTGTAAGGCGAACAATTCACATATCCTGTATGTGTTGTATGGATTTTCACCGGGTTTATGAAGCTTAGGATGAACAGGATTTGCGAACAAACATGATCAGCTGCCGGTCTCAGAGATGCTATTCAGTGATGGGTGCCATCCTCTTGATTTAGCCGATGCAGAGTTTGTGGATGCCCCTGTTCTTGCCCGATGTATATCATGTTTTATCACCTGCGGGTAATAATTATTTTATACTAATCAGTATTTATCGAATTAAGGTCGCCTTGCAATCAATACTATTAAATGTTTCAGAAAACAGCAACTAGTAAATTTTTTGTTTGTGAATAAGTTAGGGGGGTGATTTGCTTAAATTGTGTGGATATTTCAAGTTATAGGCAGTTTAAATTCATCATACTATAATAGCTAAACATTAAAGATACAAATCTTTTCAAGCAGGAAAAAGATGGACTACTTTTTTAGTTTATTACATGAAAATGCAAGCATAAAAATGTAGTGTATTTTATTAATATGCAAGTAAAAATTGTTGTTGGATATATAATAATAATAATAATAATAATAATAATAATAATGGGTGGGTGGGTTGAATAAAGAAGTTAAACCTGTTTGGTTTTTTTCTCCAATTCAAAATCTGAGCTTGCTTTCTGATCTTCTTCTCTCCCATATGATTCTGATTCTGATTGCTTCTTCTGCATCTTTGCATACTTTTTTGCACACAACCCCTTCATTACCTCTACAAAACCGAAAAGGGTAAAACCCTCTTAATTAATAATCAACTTCAACAAACAAAAATTAAAAAATCTTGGTTTTTGTAAAAAGAAAATCAGAGAAATTGATTATATTATATACCTTGAGCACTGATGAGTTTGTAAGTATGACCAAAGACAAGAGTATCCGTCGGCCGGAGAAGTTTAATACGAGTAATGCGAAGAGGTTCGGTGGTGTTGTTTGCGGTGGAGGAGTAGAAGGTGGTGGTGAGGAGAAGAGCAACATAGTGGCCAGGGTTGATCTTCATAATATCTCTAGCAGGGACGCTCCAATAAAGCTTCTCTACTCTACCAGAGGGATGTTGTATTACTGGACTTGCATTATCTATGGCTTGACAGTTCCCCATCTCTCTCTCTCTCTCTTCAAGGTATATGGATATGGAAGATGTATGTATGAGGAAGGGAGGTGGTAAAAGTATGGCAACAACAATCTCTTTATAGCCACTAGCTAACCCAACCCAACCCATGAACCACCTACTTTTTACATTGGCCCCATTTGTTGGACCAACTTTATCAAAAATCAGATCATGGTATCATATTATTGTTCTTAAATTTAAACCATATTTGTACATTTCCCGTTTAATTCCTGACAATAATTTCATTTGCCAAAAGAATATATTCCATTGCTACTAATATAAAATTGGGTAGATCGATCTTATATAATTAATTAATTACGTAAATACTTATTAAAATATTCATAAAATTACATGATCTTCTTCTTCTCAAGTATAAAAACATAATTTCAATGTTGTACGAAATTAAAAACTCATTTAATTATGGGATAAATTTTGCAAATACAATATTAATTAATTTTGAAGTCATAATCTAATAACATATTTTTCCAAAGTAAGATGCAATACATATAGAGTTTTAAAGGTTTTTCCTTAAAAGCAAGTACAACACTAGTATTTATATTTACTATTAGGAATTAAACAATTAATCAAGAATTTGGTTTGGTTCATCGTTTGAATTGGACAGGGACAGGGGATGTTATCACACTTTCTTTGTTGAATTCACTAAATAAATAAATGATGCCTTTTAGTATTTAATTTGCAAAGTTGGGGGTAGTTTTGTAAAAGTCTGAAAAACGAGTGGTATTTGTATTGAAAAGAAGGATGAGATATGACGTGGAGAGGTGTGAGTGGAGGGAGGGATTTAAAGAAGACAGAGAATGTTGCAGCAAACCTGATATGATTACCTCATCCTCCTCATGCTCTACTTTGAAATTGATATTTTACATTACAATAACTCGACTATCGTATAAAATCGCTCATATGAATACGTAGAGAAAATTATGTGAGTCATTAAAATATATATATATAGATATAAGTAAATGTAAACTATTTTATGTGATAATATACTTATTTTTTACGCTAAGGTCTCACATGTGGCCACGTGTGCCTCTTCAGTTTCACCAAACAAACAGGCATGAAATGCTATGCTAAAAGTAAATTAATAAGTATTCTCTCCGTTTCGGAAAAAAAAAATTCAAAATAAAAAATTAATTATTACTCAGAATTTTAAAATTAATATAAATTTATTTAATTATATTACTAAGTTAAACATTTTTTTTTAAAAAAAATTAATCAAAGTTAATGAGATTTTTTTTGTGAGATGATTAGACTAAATAAATAAATTAGGAGACGAGGCGACAGGCGTAATAATATTAAGTAGTAGTTGTCTCGTCGCGTGTGAAAATCTGGGCACTCATTTACCTTTGCATGTGATGTCCGTGCCGTGCGTGCCAATATAAAGAAGCCACTTTTCTCCATATACCCCCATACGTAATTAAAAATCATATGTTTGTATAAAAATATTACTAAATTAAATTTTCTTTATATAATACTACTTCTAGTTGCCATGATTTTTAATATTACTTGATCCATTTCATAATGAAAGTTGTCATTTTACCAATTAACGTCAAAATCTTCTGTCACATCCTAATCACGTAAGACGTTCTGATCATGCACACTAAACACAGTCAACACCAAAAGCTTCACGGCTTCGACCGTCGGGGGATAGCTCAGACGTGAGAGTCAGTACAGGCGATCACAAGGTTAACAATGAGGATAAAATATCTAGTGTCTTGATAGAAAAAAAATTATTAGTTACCTTTTTCTTGAAGACTTCCTTGCTATGTTATACTCTCAGACCCGGTTTACCGTGTCACCCACTACTGTCAGACACAGTCCCCCACTCTTCAGTGATCTCTGCCGACTGCATACAGGATGTCACCTTTTCCTCCACTTTTTATGCCGCCGGCCGGCTATAATCTCATTCACATTAATGATTTGCAAATTATTTTGTCAACAACCTTCCTTTTCGTCATTACAAGTCAAAGATGGAGATATTTAATATTTAATGGGTCAATACACTGGTCCGACCCAATCTTGTAAAGACTTAACAGAAATAAGATAGTGACTAGGTCCAATAACATTAGGACCCAATAATGAAGATCCAATAGACTAACCGAATAATTAGGCCCAATCTATTTGGCCCAATATATGAAATATCATAATCCAACAGTACCTATATCCATGCATGCCGAAAATTACAATAAGTAGTGACATAACATATGGTCAATTATTAGAATATATCTACGTGCACATTACATTCAAAAACGTATTCAGTTATCCTGAAATTAAGTTTGTGATAAATTAGTTGATTGACTAAGGGGTTGTTTGTTTAGAACTTAATGGGTCTGAATGACTGAATCGGTAAGTGGCTGAATCATTAAGTGCGTTTGTTTTGAAAAAAAAATCGTCTGAATGGCTGAATCGATCAGATGCGTTGGCTGAATGGTTAAGGCCGAATTTTTGGTCTGAATGGCTAAATGGTTGGCTGAATGAAATAAAAAAAATTAAAAATAATAATAAAAATAATAAAAAAATATTAACTATTATATTATGTAATATTAAATAAATTTACAACAACTTTAAATTTTTTCAGAGGGGTAAAATATTAAAAATATGTCATTCAGATCTTTAAGATATGTCAGTTATCAAACAGTTTTTTTCATTCAGATTCAGCTCATTCAGATTCAGATTCATTCAATTTTTATCAAACACCTCCTAACACGTAAAGAGAAATATTCGGTCTGCGTATCGATATTGTATTGATCAATTGACTAAAAATAATTTTATGCTAACCATTCCTTCAAAAATGTATATAAAAAATAACAGTAGAAGAAGAGAGGGAAAATATTATAAAAGGAAAAGAGAAAAATATTTCATATATTATTTATCTTTATATGCATATTTAAATGTATACAGTTTGTAGGTATACATAAATATTCTAAATGAATTAATAAAGGGGCCGGGGATTAAAATAGTAGAATTTTGAAAGAAACGAGAATTGAATTGTTAGTGTTACAGCTGCTGCTGCTGCTGCTGCTGCTGATAGCTCAAGTGGTTTCCTTTCAATCTCCAAAAGAGGAAACACAAAGTGCTGAAACGAATCATCTCTTTGGTTTTTTTGTCCTCAAATAAGACACAACACAACACGTACAACAATTATGATGTATCAATTGTCATATATATATATATATATATATATATATATATATATACAGAACGGATCATGTAAGGGCTCCCTTACTTTGTTAAAATGCGGACTTTTTTTTTTGGTTTTTTTTTTGGTTTTTTTTTAAACAACTAAAAAAATATTTAATATTTTATGGAACTAAAATTTTTTCATAATATAATGTTTTGGGCGTGTTTTGAATACCTATACCAAAAAGTGGTGGTACAGTCTGCCTAGACTGTACATACATATTTTGTTATACGTACCCAAATCACATCCAAAACACTGTATTATGAAAAAAAATCAGTTCCATAAAATATTAAATATTTTTTTTTAGTTGTTTAAAAAAAAACTAAAAAAAAAAACAAAAAAAAAAGTCCGCATTTTAACAAAGTAAGGGAGCCCTCACCTGATCCTGACCCTATATATATATATATATATATATATATATATATATAGTAAGGATCAAGTGCATATTTCTTATCTTATTCATCCGTGCTCACTCCCTTTTAGCGACGGACCCTGCGACGGTTCCAGTCATACAACCGTCGTATATACTTTTAGCAACGGACAACATATAGCATCGTTAAAAGTATAGACGAAGGTTGTATGACCAAACCGTTGCCAGATCCGTCGCTAAAGGGGAGTTTAGCGACGGATGAGTAAGATAAGGGATATGCACTTGATCCGAATCGTATATATATATATATATATATATATATACTAGCAACAGTCCCGTGCCTCCGGCACTATAAACGTTGGGATTTATTCCAAACTTTGGACGACCCAGATGATTTATTGAGTAAGCGAAAAATTTAAAATCATTTGTATTTTATTAGATAGATGGATTGTGGCATTTATCCCAAATTTTGGACGTCCCAGATGATTTATTGAGTGAACGGAAAATTCAAAATCATTTATATTTTATTAGATATAATTAGATATATAGAATATAGATATAGATAGAATTAGATAGATTGTATTTTATTAGATAGATGAATGGTGTGATTTATCCTAAACTTTGGACGGCCAAGATGATTTATTGAATGAGCGGGAAATTCAAAATCATTTGTATTTTATTAGATAGATATAATAGTGTTGGGTTCTGCGGCCACTTTTCTTCTTCTAGTTGGTTCAGAGGTAACTTAACAGACACTAGGAACATTTGATTTTCTTTCCTACTGACACCCTAAAACGAAGTACAGAGAGAGAAATAGATCATACAGCTTACTTTAACTTTCATTTCTATCTATAAATAAATATTTACTTAGTATTTATAAAACTAAAGCGACCAACACCCTTGCTTTCTTAAATACTACTACTTCCGTTTCTAAAAATTTATTGTTTAAGGTTTTTATACATTAATTAAAAAAGTATTTCCTCCGTCTTAAATTATCTGTTGTTTTAGAGTTCCACACAGATACTAATATGTGTGATAAAAATACTAAATACCCTTATGTACAGACTTTTTTGTTTTATGCAAAAATCCTACATACTCTTCGTCTTCCTAAATTTCTTTCCACAAAAACTCTGAGATGCTTCATACTCCTCAATACATCATCGTTTCTTTTTCTCTTCATCTTCCAAAATTATTTTTCGCCAACAGCCCATGCCGAGAGAGAAGAACAGAGACATCGCGGCCATGATTGGGACGTTAAAGAACTTGCAGAAGGTATCATTTCTCAAAGCAAAGAGACATCGCGGTCATGAATTAATACAGGCATCGGAAAATTTGACCCAACTGAGAAAGCTTGGCATTATTGATCTAAGAAGATATGATGGGCCAAACTATTCAAAGGCTGGGAAATCTGCGGTCCTTGAATGTGACTTCATTGCATAAGGGAGTGTATGGATCTACAAGAAATTACTCATACAATGCTTGAATTGAACAGTTATTTTAGCGATTTCTCCTTCAACTTTGGATGCTGCTGGTTTTCGTGATAACAACTTTGTCAACTCTTTCTCCAGCTTTCCTACTTCTTCGGGTGTAAATTCTGCTAAATCTCGAGACACAGAGTGCTCATCATCCTCAACATTTTGGCTTTCTTGATTTTCTTTTTAAATCATTGTTACCAAAAGTTTCAATTGTCAGTAATCCATGAGTCCAGTCACTGAATTCTTCTTTTATAGGTTCTGGATTTATATGAACTGCAGAAAGAGAATCAAAAAAAATTGAACAAACAAAAAGACTCGTACTCTCACACTTGTATCTTTATTGGCGGGAATATGAAAAGATGCTTAACAAAGAAGAGAGGTATGAATGAGAGTAATGACTATCAACAATTAGGGTAAATGGGCAAACTTGAAAAATAAAGGGAAAAAATGGATTGAAATATTGAAAAAACAAATATTGTGGGACAAAGTTTTTTTGCTAAAACAACATATAATTTGGGACGGAGGGAGTACCATTTACCAAGTAAAATTTATTTGAAATTCCATCACTACCCCTTTATGTGGAGTTGAAAACTATTAATATAAGGAAGAGAATTTATTGGGACAATGAGAGAAGGTAGAGGTAATATAGAAAAGTAAATAATTTATTCTCCTCAAAAATTATAAACGATAAATTTTTTAGAACAAATTTTACTTTCTAAATCGACAATTTTTTAGGAACGAAGGGAGTAACTCTTAGTAATATTATACAAGTACCTCCTCCCCTCCCCTCCCCTCCCCTCCCCTCCCCTCCGATGAGTAATAGTAGTATTGAATAATAATATTACGATAGACAGATAGACAGACAGACAGACAGACAGACAGACAGAGACGGTGCATGTATTTTAGATAAACCACTGCATGGATTGTGTTTCCATTCCAAGTATATATATATATATATATATATATATATATATATATATATATTATGAACAAGAACAACAACAGAGTCTAATTAACTGTTTAATTCAAATCTTAAAAAGTAGTAATTAAAAGTACGAAGATCACCACATTACACCATTGTGAGTAAATAACGACCAAATACAAAATCCTATTGAGGGAGGAGTGAAATTTTAATTTCCATTTATCTTTATAATTTTGAGTCCAATTAGCTAGTACAAATTGAGATTGGATATGCATGCATGCTCATGCACAATTAATTTCTTTTCTCTCTCTCTCTCCCTAGTTAGAGAAGAATTACCACCCACCTAATTAACATATATAGTGCTGGTATATATGGTAATTAAGAATTAAAGCTGAACACAAAACAAACTAAACAAAATCTCCACTTGATCAGCCGGCCAACACCCGATTTTAATTTGTACCATAACTTTAGCAATCATCCTACCTCTTACTTGCAACTAATTTCTTATACGTACCTGCAGATTTTGTAAGACGATCCAAAATTCAGAATAACAGCAACAGCAAACTAGTTCTAGCTGTGAGTCTCAGCAAGTATATACTGACCACTTGAGCATATATATTCCAAAATCTAAACAAAACAAGGGGGATTTGATTTACCTGATAATCTATCTTGAAATCAAGTTAAAATTCGGCCTTCAACTTGGAATTGGAGAGTATTATTGCATGCCTATTCTATCTCCATTTCGCTCGTCATTAGAAGAAAATTTTAATTATGAAGGCTAGGGGAAATATTTAATTAGTTTTAAAAAATCTGCATCAATTAATATTCAAAATTGGACTGAAATTAGTTACGATATGCACTCGATCACCAAATAGATTTATATCCTCCTTATTACATTAAATCACACCTTAGCTACTAGCTAAGATAATATTAAAGTGAGAATATATATAGGGGTAGATCTCATTGCAAATGGTGGACACGAAAAATAATATGCATAACTTAAAAGTTATGACTTTCAAAAAGTTTGCATAGCCGGTTCAAACAATGATATGACAAATTTTACATTTCTAGTAATTAATAATCTTGGGAAAAAAAAATATAGCATATTATTTACTGACCAAGCTTACCCAAATCTAAGCCATTTAATTCACTGCACATTTTCATATTCGCTCTTCAAAATTTCAATTGTTCGGGCTCGACTCTGTAGCTAAACAAATTTTATTTTATACTCGATAAATTTTGTGAACCAAATCTGAACAACTCAATACTCTACCTGGCTCGACTCGGTTCATTTATACATTAAGAGAGTGAATTTATTGATTGTAAAACCCTTCAATATTTGTTTTCTTAGTTTGCATTTTGATCTTGATATGGAAGGGGAAAGTACTGATTGAGAAGGTGAGCTTTCATTAGCTAAGTAGCAAGTGAAATGAGAGAAATAGGAGGTTTATCACCCGAACGAAACCCGGCATAGACGAAACTTGAGTGTGCTTTTATATTCATGCGTTGATCATAGAACGAAATTACAATATATAGTCGAACAGTGTACACCAAAATATATGTCATCAAATACTGAATTCCTTTAGTTTTCCATTACAAATCAAAGTACAGTATTGAGAAAAGCAAGCCGTTTATATATGATTACAAATATAAATGATTCGAGATTCTTCTTTTATACTTGATAAAATTTGTGAATCAAATTTGAACAACGCAATACTCGGCTAGACTAAATTCGACTAGGTTCATTTACATCTTTAATTAAAAGAGTAATAAGAAAGAGACAATTTAATTTATTTAAGTATATTTTCATAATAGCAAAGCTTAATCTAAATTTATTCTACTACATGATTAATCCTAAAGATAATGTTAATGAAGGTTTCGATGGTATCAGGTAAAGGTCAATATAGGTAGGGAGTAATTCTTTGTAGGTGCCTCAAAAGTCCAAGTACCCAACCCACCCCACTGTAATCATCAAGGAACCCACATTTAATTTAGTTTTAATTATATATATTTTAATATATTTTTAAAAATAATTACAATAATGGTACATAGATAAAATAATTATAAAAGTAATATATTTTTTTATATTTATTTACAAAATTAATACATTTAGATATCTTTTAATCGTGGTCCACAATTATCTTCCTTATCTCTTCTCGTTAATAATTATTTTCTTATTCAATCACAACAGTCCATCTCAATCAACTCCTCCACCTCTCCCGTCTCATCTCCACCTACAACATCCCTGTCCATTACGTTGGCACCACCACCCACAACCGCCAAGCCAAGTCTCGCATCCAAGGTTGGGACCCACTCTCCATCACCAACATCCACTTTCACGAATTCCCAACCCCTCCATTTTTCACTCCCTCTCCCAACTCAAACACATCCACTAAATCCCGCGCACCTTCAACCATCATTCGAGGATCATATTTTCCATAATTGCTTAAATTGGCTTGACAAATAGGATCCAAACTCGATGATTTATGTTTCATTTGGAACAACAACTTCAATTGGGCTTGAAGAAAGTGAACAAAAGTTCATTTGGATTTTAAGAGAAGTTGATAAAGGAGATATATTTGAAGGAAATTATGCAAGGAGAGCTGAATTGCCCAAAGGGTACGAACAGAGAATACAAGGAAAACGGACTATTCTGAGGGATTGGGTGCCCCAATAGGAGTTGGTAACCAAACATTCATACTAAGGTAACTAAATCTTCATGCCAAGGTTACCAAACTTTCATACTAAGGTTATCAATCCACCTCCACACCTTCAGTTTTTTCATAGTGCATTTGGTAGCCAAACATTCATAACAAGGTAACCAATTCAGTGTTATTAGGTTACCAATTTATTTTGAATGATAGCCAAACCTTCATGCAGTGGGTAGCCAAACCTTCATACTAAAATAACCAATTCAGTTTTAATAAGTTACCAATTTATTTTGAATGTGATGTAGTTGATAGCCAAACCTTCATGCAGTTGGTTGCCAAACTTTCAGATCAAGGTAATCAATTCATACTGCAGGTGTGGAGGTAGATTGATTACCTTGGTATAAAAGTTTAGTTACTTTGGTACGAATGTTTGGTTATCAACATTACATTATACATCACTCTCTTATCTCTCTCTTTCCTATGCAGTGTTCTTAAATGAAATTAGAATTGAAATTTCCGGACATAAAGAAATTGTGAAAAATCAAATATCCACCTCCTTTCTCTATCTCATCAACCATTTTGTGGTTGACTCTCACTCTGTCTCACCGGTAAAGGGGAAAAGATGACGTTGCCAAACTTTCAGACCAAGGTATATAATCTAGACTAGACTAGATTAGATTGCAGCAAATAAAAGGAGAAAGTTAAAAGGACATATCGATTCAGTTCTGACATTTCATATGATTCGCAACTGAAAAGGTCAGTCGATTCTTGTCCAAGTTATAAATAGTTAATAAAAAATACTAGTAGTATCATTTGAATCTTTTTTCCTAATCAATTTGTGCAAGCCTTAAAATTTAAAATTGATTCGAATTTAATTGAATTTGAATCATGTAATAATTAATATTGTAAACAAAAGAAAACAAAAAAAATAGCTACTTCAGATCTATATATTATCATCATCCACTTAAAATTTACTGTTTACAGCAAGATAAACAATAAATAAATGTGGTAAGAATGTCGTTTAAAAATTCAGACTGATTTATACTACTTTAGGTAATTAGATACATCAACAGAAAGGAGGACAAGAACAAATATCTTTCTAGAGATAAGATGCTGAGGTATCAAGATTTAGCAAGTCAGAAGAGCCCCTTCTAACTCAGTAATGTACGTGTGAATCACACGGATGGAAAATATTTGTTCAGATTAAAGGGAAGCGAATAGAATTCCTCACTTCTTGTATCGGTCTTAAACGACCTGAACTTGTCCCACCAATGCTTGCCTCTGTCTTTCCTGATTGAACTATCCTTCTTATGCAGTGTGTTGTCCAGGAAATATGCTAATATGCCAGCCACAAATGCTTCCGATGAGTATGGGACATTCACAATGTCATTGAACTGCCAGGTAAAACCAAATACCAACAACAAAAATCTCAGCAACACTATAATATAACCCAATATCCACCCACACTAACTACAACTTGAAACAAACCGACAGAGAATCAAAAGTTTATGTATATTTGTGTCTACCCATCTCCCACTCGTGTGGACAGGGCCAAAGCCTTTAATTGCGGTGTACTCGTTGAAGTACTGTGCAACAGAAAAACCCATAAATACGGAGAAGCCGAGTATGAATTTCGTCCTGAAGCTGTTGAGGTTGCAGAACTGAAGAAAACTTAAACCCGCGGCACCTGACAGACATAATATGACAAATTTAACATTGATTTTTCAACAGACTATATGAATCAAATGTTAAGAACATCAGCTAGCTTTCCACTTAATATAAACATACCCACGTAAGCAAAGAAAAGGCAATACAATGCAGCAAATATTGGTGTGGGAATAGAAGCGAAGACCGCTCCAAATTTACCTGCAGGGTCAAATTTAAATATGACTAACAAGTTAAAACAAGGAGATCATAGGTCTTATGCATTCATGTTCTCAAACAAAAACAACTTACCCAAAACGGAAAAGAAGATCATAAAGCCAGCAGATATTTGCACAACTCTTCGACTGCCTACACGAGTTAATGCTAAAAGACCAGCATTCTCACTAATAAGACAAATCATGTGTGGGGTCAGTAAGAAGACTTTGTGCGTAGTCAATCAAATATAAAGATGGTTATGCAGCAGGAAGGTTTCAACTTGTAATCTTCCTTACATAGATACTGAAGATCCATTCACAGTTCCAAATAACCCAGACAACAAGATGCCAATTCCCTGACAACATAACAAACAATGAACTCAGTACATATATACACTTTTAATAATTTCACCTATTGTCTCATTAAGATCACCAAGAAGTAATCAAGAGTTTCTGTAAGCTTTTCTTTTCAGTTTTTTTCCTTCACCTTTCTTGTGTCAAACAGTACTGCTTATGTTACAACTACAGGTTAATTATCTATTTTATATTGTCAATTGTAATTTCCTGAAATGCAACTGTTTTCGCTCTAGATACAACCTGCATCTTATGCTTATGTATATGCATACGTTTCTCACTGTGTCTTTTGGTTGTGGTTGCACACGTATGATTACCAGTTTGACACTGTCAAAAAGGATGGGCACATATCAGAATGCAGTGAACATTATAAAGTATGCCTTTACAGGTTTTTTCTTCCATGGTGCATTGCTGCTATTATGCATGTGAGAGTATAGACGAGAGCAATGTACAGATGTACTTGGTGAAAGTCAACCAGCCTTAAAGAGTGAAGCTCTTCAAAGTGAAACACGATTATTGTTGCAATTCCATTAGCATTCAAGCTAAATTAATTTCCGTGTATTCACACACACATATGTATGCACAATTTACATGTGCATTTGAGGAAACCTGAGAACATAAATGCTGGAAGGAAATGATCTAATCATATGAAGAATTTAGAATTAAGAGTAAAATCCATTTAATTTACAATCTCAATCTTGACCTCATATATATAAGAAAGGAAAAGTCATTGCCGTTAATTTACCTGCCAACCAACGCCTCGGCTGAGAATAGAAGGAGGCAAGGGAGTTGCACTCGCATATCTTGATACCGCAATAAAGCCACCAGTTGACTGTTTAAACCATTAGAAGCATGTTAAAATTAGACTCGCTGGATCAGAAAGTTGCATTAGTGAGAAGATTCATCTTGTGATTAGAAAGTTTTGCTAAAATGCATGTCTGCTATTTTTATTTTTTATTTTTTATTTTTCGAAAATAAGTACATTTTCCCACTTAATATTTGGGAGGGGGGGAACAAATTAGTCAGTGGCAACTATGTAGGCTAAGAAGGAAATTTTAATCCATAAACAATGCTGGGTGGTAATGATAGAAAGGACTACAAATATACTATGATAATGCCCCCGCCATTAAATTCATTAGTTTAGTCTCACAAGGAGATGAAACGGACCTCTACAAGAGCAACAAATGCAGCCATCATCATGGCAAAGGCTTCACCCGCATCAAATGAAGGTGCTCCCCATTGAAAAGGATATGGAACTCTTATCCTGCAAATGCAAAACCCAAAACAATAATAAGGAATGGTCTCTTACCCATGTTCTCATGCAACACTAAGCCACCTATATACATACTTCAATATTACTAGACCAAAAATTAAAAGAGAAAGTGTGTGTAAGAGGACTCCATGGAAAAAAGTTTTAAAACATAACCAACTTTGTGCATTCAAACAATATTTAAATTAGGCAATGTAACATTTCTCATCTATCTGTCTACATATATAAGTGAAATTAGACTTCAGAAAAAGTCAAAACATCTGAAATTATCTAAATTAGTTTGATGCATATTCTTTCTATGGGACTCCAAGAACAACCGAGCCAAGCTATAGTAGTATTCCGCTTATTAGGGAAATAATAAGAATAATGACATGAAGCAGTGGTGAGAACCTCATGCAATGAATTGTCAACTCTGGAGATAAAGCATCAACACGTTTATCTCCTTACTTTGTTCATATAAAAGAAAAGGTACATATATGTCGAAAGAAGGGGTTGCTGTCCAGATACTGATGGAGCATACTGGAAAGCATCTCCAAACTATTGGAATTTAATAACATGTACATTAAATAGTGGAGAAATCCTGAGGTGAATCCTGAACTTAATGTTCTTACCATGGAGCTCCACCAATAAGTCCAGCACGATCGGTACGGCAGCTTGTTTGTGTATGTGGTGCCTTACCATTATAAGCTCCACCCACAGTAAGTAGGTGAGCATAAATCCATACAATCACCACCGAGAATAAAACAGCAAAACGATCAAAGATATTTTTTCCTGGGCGTACAATATGGGACAAATACTGGAAAATAACAAGCAAAAGAAATAGGTATAGCCAGTTAGGAAATTTTCCAGGTCAGGATGAGTTTGATGTCTTTGTCAAATCTTTTTTATTTAAGGGATATTAATAGAATGTGACAATTACAAGGGGAAAATTTATGCAACAAAAAATATCACCTGGGAAAAAATAAGTAAAATGATGAGCTCCGGCAATCCAATTTCAATACATTTGGCAACCTAATTACCAATGCTAGAGTTCAGATCCAATGATTACAAAATGGCTAAAAAAAAGGAAGCATCTAAGAGCTCAAACACACACACAATGTGTTTAATAACAATGAATCTGTAGTGCATTAAAAATACAGCAAATAAATACATATATGTATACACATATGTATACATATATTTATACAACTTACACCAGGGAATCCAAATTCATAGAGCCCGAAACCAGTAAGAGCAACCAAGGGAACAGCTGAGAGTGGACTCAAAAACCTATGCATACGTGGAGAAAAAAATTAATTTAAAAAACACTAAAGAAATATTAATCAACAACTGTGTGTCAAAAATCAAACTGATTTTAAACAAGAAACTGAATGTTACTCGAGCATAACTAGTCCAATACGAAAAATATTTTCTTAGCTTTTAAGGTGCTCCTATATATGATTGTTTTACTTAAAAACGAGCTCAAACAAATCTAGACAGATATATCAATAATTGCAAAAAATAGTCATTAAGTATGACTAAAAGTAAGCTTAATACTTCATACATACTGAGAACCAAAGTCACCTTGCAATGTTACGCCAGAGGCCACTGAAACCTAGGACTATTTGAAGCGTCGAAGCAACAATAAGTGCGCCCTGGATTGCCCGCATTATCTTCTTGAATTTCTGAGTAAGCAATAAAAATTTAATCAAATTCGTAGAACCAAGTGTCATCAAGATTACAGTTGCCTCATGTTTAGTCTTTTATTTATATTTTCTTTCCTCATGTTGTTTATGCAAAAATAGTAGATAATGCCAGGTCTTTATACTTGAACATTTTTTACGTTTGACGAATGTTAGTTTAGACTGCTCTTTGACATAAGCCCTATTTGAATTTTACAAAAAAAAATATCTTAGATATTGTACAACAAAAATTGTTTTTATATACATTTTCCAAATAATAATAAAAGAAACAAACAAAAAGAAGAGAATCTAGGGTTGGCACACAAATTCTATAAGGATACACGTGCTTATCAAAAATGAAAAGAAAATAAAAGAATATCCATTTTATCTAATAAGCATTATGAGTTGGGGCATTAATTAATGCGCCAGCCAAACTTTTCAAGAAATATATGCAAGAACAAAATAATTTCACCAACCGCTACAGGATCTGGGTCATTCCATCGACCAGATAGAATAATTGATATTGTGGGTGCAACAAAGGTGTATGACCCTCCAATAACAGCAGGTAGTCTACTCCCAAACAAAGTTTGCAGCAATGTGTTTATCCCAGCAACAAAGAGTAGAGTTTGAACCACTTTTGCTTTCTCCTCCTACAAAAATGGGAGATTTGGTTTCGGTAAGATTATAGATCATTTTTTCACTTGAAAACAGCCATAGTTAAAAGAATTTTATCTAAAAAGCTTCATTCATAGGCCTCACATTTCCTCCTCCCATTTGAGGAACAAGAGCAGTGGGAATGATAACTGTTGTACCCAGCATTACGATGAAATGTTGGAAGCCAAGAAGGATAGCCTCAGCTGCATCACAACAATCCAAATATTCAAACTATTAGACCAATCCCAATGAAGATAAATAAAAGGCACAACTATTTCTGTGAGTTCGAGTTGGTGATGTTCATTTACAAAATCACAAAATGATCGACTTAAAAGATATTAGAAGTACTTCATAATCATTACATAAATTTGTAGATTTGCAAAATATCCTTAAATTACAATGGCCTGACTAGACAACACCAATAAACCTAACAAAGTCATGAGATTAAAACATAGAGAGCAAAAGGAAATATAGTGGAGAAAGGGCATTCCACTCAACTTCAAAGAAACCATAAATTGGCACTAATTAGATCAAAAGTAATTATATAACCGCAAATACATATGCAATTCTCGTAAAAGCAAACTGGAGGAGACAATTTAAATTTAAAAAAAACTCTCATCTTTCTGGTTGAGAGAAATACTGCACAGTTTCTTTAATTAAGAACTATAATTAGAAATCAGTCTAAAGTACAACAAATATTTAAAAAATTACAGCCACAGAGAGGGAAAAACCATAATGATATATTCTAGAGTACAGAGAATATACGAAACAATCGGCCAAAAAAATGAGAAGAATCAGAACCTAGAGCTTCCCAGCATAGCTTTATACATATGTAATCATAGTACTAATAACAGATTCGGAACAAGTTGCCAAAAGGAATCCAAAACTTCTAATTAATAAAAACCAAAAAAAAAGTTTACAGAATATACTGAACAGATGGAAGAATAAATTAAAACAGAGACTCACGCCATGGGGGAGGACTGGTAATGCAGTAGGAAACATTGGGAAGCTGATCTTTGGGTGGGTGCGGCGCCGGCTCTTCCGCTTTTGCTGGACCTGCTGCACCTCCTGCCATCACTTTCGCTGTCTACCAAGAAATACCCCTAATTTTACTGAACCAAAATCCAAATCTGCAGAAAACTCAGATCCCAAATCTCTCACAGACCCATTGAAATGATATCAAAACTGAAGAAAGACCCCAGAAAGCTCAATCACTACTAGTACATCAACCACGTAACAATGACAAGATTGGAACAACAACCCACATGTAGTACCACTATTAAATGCTACTGTAAAAATGAAAAGGCTGGTAATGAAACTGTAACTAGTGTGAGTGTGTGTTAAGATTTAAGAAAGCGCCAATTATTATGGTACTAATTGCCAAAAAAAAAACAGTAAGAAAGCTACCTGGTAACAATCTTCAGAAGCAAATTAGCAAAAATCAAGTGGGTATGCAACAAAGTCAATAAATCATAGACCCCACCTCGATAAAGTTCATTAAAAGGTTTTTAAAGAGAGAAAGAGGAAACTTTAGAATTGGTATTTGCCCAAAAGAACAAAAGGTTAGAACGTAGAAACAGAAATAAGTGTGAGCAAATGTAAAGAGAAGATAAAGATGATACTAGAGTAGAAGGAAGCCAACATTCAACACCTCCTCTCTCTCTATCTATCCTTCTCTCTCTACAATAAAAACATGAAGAATCTATCTACCAAACATTAATTAATAAATAAATAAATGTTCTACAGCACTTTACTTTTTCATTTCAATTACGCACCTCCGCCAGATATACACGCTCTCAACATGAATGATACAAGAAGAATACAAACGGTGTCGTTTCAAGACAAGCTTGCCTTGCAATATCACTTACTTCCCTGTGTGACCAAATATGACCTTATCAAATTATTTAAAATTTTGTGAAAATAAAAGGCGCCTGGATTACAGATAATATACGAATTGATAATTTTACATATATTTTTTTTTAATATTTTTTATATAATCCTCCTTCTCTCATATGAGCATAGTATACACTGAATTTCATTTTTATATAAAAAAATAATATAAAAATACACGTAAAAATATTGCTCTCCTGCGCCTTATATGATCAAAATTGACAAACTTCTGGTGATGAAATGACGATGCTATCCCCTCAAAAGTAAATTAGCCCTGTATTTTAGCAAACTCTATTAAAGGCAAAGGCTTAGGCTTTGTTTGACTATTAGGGGTACCCTATTCACACAGAATATTGTTTTTTGTACCGTTGAAAATATTAAATGTGAATGAAAAGAAAAAGAAGGGAAAAGAATATTCTTTTCTTCAAAGATTGTACCTTCCGGTTGAGTTAATTAGCTATTAATATTTAATAGTATTCACAGGATTTTAATTTTGAGAACTACTACTATTTACGTACTAGTATGTTTTTACAAGAATCTCCAAGTTTAAGACGTGTCTATTATTTGTGTAAACAAATCATATATAAATTATATATATATATATATATATATATGGGGTTCCATCTACAGCAATCGGTTATTAGGAGCAACTCATTTTTGGTCAGCCGCTACAACTTGTACCGGCTTATAAAAAAAAAATTGCCTAAGAATTGCCTAAAAATTGCCACTTAGAATTTATTTTTTTTATAAGCCGCTACAAGCTGTAGTGGCTGAAAAAAATGGGTTGCTCCCAACAACCGGTTGCTGTGGATGGAATCCCATATATATATATATATATATATATATATATATACACGGAAAGCTTCAAGAGCATAATTCTTAAATAGCATAATGCCTTAAATAACATAATTTTATCAAAACGACGTAGTTTTGGAGGGACGCGACGGCATTTTTGTAAATACGCGGTGGCATGGTATTTATAAAAATGTCACCGCGTATTTCTAAAACTACGTCGTTTTGATAAAATTATGATATTTAAGACATTGTGCTATTTAAGAATTATACTCTTGAAGCTTCCCGTATATATATATATATACACACACGTGTGTGTGTTAGAATGTCAATTTCCTTAATTTATTAAGACAATTATAACTCTAATGCTACGAGTTTAATAATTGGACCAGTCCCTTGTGGACAACTGATCTCAGCTTGCACACAAATGTTGATACGTATGCATAGCATTACAGGATTAGTGAAAATTAAAAAATATTAGGATGAAGTTAATTTTGATTAATTGATTAATACAGTATTGATATACAGGCTAAGATATGATCTTTCTATGCATGTCATTACTGTTACCACTTATCATGAAATTAACTTTACGATAATTGAATCCGTGAAAATTAAACACATATTCTTTGTATAATTATTAGTTCATCATCAATACTTGTATATAATAACCCAACAAGCTATATGTCATTTTATTACTTTTACTTTCTACGTGTAAGATGAAATTTTACAAAAGTAATTAATAATATTTTTTATTTTTTTATTTTTTTAATGTTTACGAGTTTAATTTCTTTAAATTTTAAGAAATGTAGTTGATATATAACTTAAAAAATTAACAAAAATATCTCAAAAAAATTTGACATTTAAAAGATATTTAATAGAACATAGTACAAATAAAAAAAATAAAAACTATTTTATCATTAAATTACAAACCAATTAATCTCAATTTAAATTGGAGCATTTGCTTACTACTTTACATATGTGTCAGGTCCATGTACAATCTAAAATATGTCTGTCAATAAGTTAAATCAAAATAAATCTTGTTATTATCCAAATATGATAATAGATCAATAATTTGATTCATTATGTAGTGGAAGATTGATTACTTCACGATCCACTTGATCCATAGATACAAACCATGATCCAAATTGAAACAACCCATGTCAAATTCCGAGTCCGGAACAAATCTTGGGTCAAATTTCAAGTCCGAATCGAATCAAATTCATCCAAATAAGTCCTCAAACCATTGGCCCAATAGTATCTTGTTGGGTCATCTAGCCCACCACAGGCTCCCAAAAGGTCATGACTTGAAGGTACTATTGGTAGTTACTTAATTCCTCATATACAGACAGATTTCCCCCCTATCTTTCGATGTGGGACTGGGGTGTTACAAACTCCCCCACTTAAATTTCTGACATCTCCGTCAGAACCGATCACACACACGGCCCAAAGATCGTTGCTTCTCTAGCCATTGTGGGATAATACCGGCTGGCTTCGTGTCCCCACCTCCGAACCTTAATCTCTCCATTGTGGGATAATACCACCAGCCTTCGTGTCCCCACCTCCGGCAACCCGATCGGATGACCCGACCCGAGTTTTTGAGAGTCAGCTCTGATACCATATGAAACAACCCGGGTTAAATCCCGAGTCCGGAACAAATCTTGGGTCAAATCCCAAGTCCGAATCGAATCAAATCCATCCAAATAAGGCCTCAAACCACTGGCCCAATAGTATCTTCTTGGGTCATCCGATCGGGTTGCCGGAGGTGGGGACACGAAGGCTGGTGGTATTATCCCACAATGGAGAGATTAAGGTTCGGAGGTGGGGACACGAAGCCAGCCGGTATTATCCCACAATGGCTAGAGAAGCAACGATCTTTGGGCCGTGTGTGTGATCGGTTCTGACGGGAGATGTCAGAAATTTAAGTGGGGGAGTTTGTAACACCCCAGTCCCACATCGAAAGATAGGGGGAAAATCTGTCTGTATATGAGGAATTAAGTAACTACCAATAGTACCTTCAAGTCATGACCTTTTGGGAGCCTGTGGTGGGCTAGATGACCCAAGAAGATACTATTGGGCCAGTGGTTTGAGGCCTTATTTGGATGGATTTGATTCGATTCGGACTTGGAATTTGACCCAAAATTTGTTCCGGACTCGGAATTTGACCCGGGTTGTTTCATATGGTATCAGAGCTGACTCTCAAAAACTCGGGTCGGGTTATCCGATCGGGTTGCCGGAGGTGGGGACACGAAGGCTGGTGGTATTATCCCACAATGGCTAGAGAGGTAAAGATCTTTGGGCCGTGTGTGTGATCGGATTCTGACAGAAAAAATTTATCTGCATATAAGGAATTAAGTAACTACCAATAGTACCTTCAAGTCATGACCTTTTGGGAGCCTGTGGTGGGCTAGATGACCCAAGAAGATACTATTGGGCCAGTGGTTTGAGGCCTTATTTGGATGAATTTGATTCGATTCGGACTTGAGATTTGACCCAAGATTTGTTTCGGACTCGGGATTTGACCCGGTTTGTTTCATACCGAAGGATGGGGACATGAAGGCTGGTGGTATTATCCCACAATAGAGAGATGAAGGTCCGGAGATGGGGACACGAAGCCAGCCGGTATTATCCCACAATGGCTAGAGAGGTAAAGATCTTTGGGCCGTGTATGTGATCGGTTCTGACGGGGACGTCAGAAATTTAAGTGGGGGAGTTTGTAACACCCCAGTCCCACATCGAAAGATAGGGGGAAAATCTGTCTGTATATGAGGAATTAAGTAGCTATCAATAGTACCTTCAAGTCATGACCTTTTGGAAGCCTGTGGTGGGCTAGATGGCCCAAGGAGATACTATTGGGCCTGTGATTTGAGGCCTTATTTGGATGGATTTGATTCGATTCGGACTTGGAATATGACCCAAGATTTGTTCCGAACTCGGGATTTGACCCGGGTTGTTTCATATGGTATCAGGGCTGACTCTCAAAAATTCGGGTCGGTTTATCCGATCGGGTTGCCGGAGGTGGGGACACGAAGGCTAGTGGTATTATCCCACAATGGCTAGAGAGGTAAAGATCTTTGGGCCGTGTGTGTGATCGGATTCTGACGGGAAAATTTGTCTGCATATAAGGAATTAAGTAACTACTAATAATACCTTCAAGTCATGACCTTTTGGGAGCCTGTGGTGGGCCTGATGACCCAAGAAGATACTATTCGGCCAGTGGTTTGAGGCCTTATTTGGATGAATTTGATTCGATTCGGACTTGGGATTTGACCCAAGATTTGTTTCGGACTCGGGATTTGACCCGGGTTGTTTCACAAATCGATCAATCTAAAACTTTATGCATATATACATATACAGAACGGATCTAAAGCACTTCTTTTAAATAGCACTCTCTATTAAATATCACTCTTTTATTAAAGATATTTTTTAAAATACAAAATATTATTTAAAAAGAGTGGTATCACATGTTTTTCTTTTATTTATAAAAATATCACTCGCAACCCCACTTGTTTTTTAAAAGAATCTTCAAAACGACGTAGTTTTAATACAGGAGTGCTATTTAAGGAGGAGTGCTATTTTAAAGAAGAGTGCTAGATAAGGGGAGCGCTCTTAATCCTTTCTTTACACACATTTATCAAATTATATTAATATATACAATATTATAATTCATAAAAATATATTAAGGTATGAAAGAATTTCATATCATTTTTCTAAAACTTGTTATATTCATTCTCCAAATTTTTAGTGAAACATAATTTGACATAATATTTTTTAAAGTTTGCAAGTAAATTTTTAATCATTAATTCTCTAACTTCATAATTTTATTTTATTTTATCCAAGTTATGGTACTAGTAGACCTGGAAATATAAGTAGTTAACTGTTGGGTTAAACCATATTAACTGAAACCAAATGGGTCGGTTAACCATTTTTTTTTATTCAGGTTGGTTAAAGTTTGAACCCATATTTTTAAAACAAATATAGTTAATTAACTGGTTAACCATTTTTCAACTCATATTCTATTCAATTGCACTCCTCTCTCTCTCAATAACCACATCAAACACGATTATTTTTTTTAGGTGGGTGGGTAGTGTATACATAATCGCTTAATATTAATTTATTTTGGAAGAGAGTGGTGGGGGTGGGGTGAGGTGGGTGTGTACACATTAGTTTTTTGGGTGGGGTGGGGTGGGGTGGAGGTGGGGTGGGGTGGGGGTAGGTGGGTAGAGGGGGGTGGGGTATACATAATCGCTTAGTATCATTTTTTTGAGAGGGAGTGTTGGGTGGATGAGTAGGTAGGTAAGTGGGGATGGGGATGGGGATGGGGGTGGGGGTGGGGTGGGTAGGTAAGTGGGGGTAGGGGTGGGTTTGACGCCCACAAAATAGGTATACATCACCCATCTAGGGTCGCCAGATACATGGTTCATAATACAAATACAATCTTTAATATACAACAAGGAAAATGTGAGTTTTAATACAAATATTGTCTTCTAGACAATATTCACTCTCAGAATAAGTCATCATTACATTTATTGTAACACTATTTAACAGAATAGTGAGGACTACTAATACTATCATCTGGACCATCACTCCGTTCCCCGACTAGTCCATGCTACGTTCTCATTTCCTGAAGAGAACAGTGAAAGAAAGGGTGAGCTCAACTAACCCAGTAAGAAATATTATGACTAAGATAATGCAGACTAAATTATCATTAGTTTTCAACAATGTTAAACTGATAAAATACAATAGACAACAAGTTTAACTGCAGCGGGATAAGCAATCCATTAAAAGAGTCAAGCAGAAAATAAAATCTACTATCTTTTATGATTTAAAAAGTTTTTCATCACTATTATCGATGAGACTCAGCTTAATAAATAATCCACATCATCCCTGCACTACGGCCAAGGATATTCATTAGGGTCACGACCACAAATTAGCCATGCACTACGGGCCAAAGATATTCGTGTATTCATTAATGGTCATGATCATGCCAACAACTGTCCATCAATGCACTACGGGCCAATGAGGACTTTTATCACATCATTTGTAACAGTATGGTCATGATTATACCGAATAATCCCTGGTCATAATCATACCAAGTCCATCTATGCACTACAGGCCACATATGACTTTCAAAAATATAAACACGAGGATGATGACAATGATATAAGAATGCAATAAAACAAGTTCACGAATTAATTTATCCAAAAACTAATAACGTCCAAATTGTCAACATGATACTTCTTTGTAGAGTAAAATTCAAGAATGCTCAGAAGAATATTTTTATGAAAAGATAGTGGATGAAAAGCGCAAATATCAAGGATATTCTACTAATTTCATGGAGTATAGAAGTCAAAACTTTAACCAACTGAGTATAATAAATAATGGAATAACAAAAATAATCACCAGGCATGTGATAGATAGCACAGGCAGGTTATTCCAATAGAATAATAAATATGGAACCAGGTCCAGCATAAACACACAAACAGGATATTCCGAGAGAATAATAAATATGGAACCACGTCCGGCGTAAAACGCACAGACTGGATATTCCAACAGAATAATAAAGAATAGAATAACATAAGAATTTCATCAAGTATAGGGGAGTTCGCGTATACAGGTTATTCCAACAGAATAATAAAGACGGAACCAGGTCCGACGTAAAACGCACAGACAGGATATTCCAACAGAATAATAAAGAATGGAATAACATAAGGATTTCACCAAGTATAGGGTATGCCGTGTATACAGGTTATTCCAAAAGAATAATAAAGAATGGAATAACAGAAGTTCTCTTCATGAATAAGAAAGAATAACACCCCTTACCGTAAAAGAAACTGGATATAAAAGTAGTGAAGTAGCAGAATACTCTTCTTCTTTCTCTCTATAATTTCTCTCGCTAGAGTTTCAGTGAATTCGTAAGAAATAATGAAGGAATGAGCTTCTATTTATAGAAAAATGGATTGAATAGTAACTAATTCCTGAACGGTCCATATTGATTTACTTTTAAACGGACGATCTAGATTGATTTACTATTAAAACTTAAAGCAATGGTCCATACTGATTCACTATTAAAACTTTAAATCAGCGATCCATATTTATTCATTATTATAACTTCAACCAACGGTCTGAAAAATTAGCACATCTCCTCATAGGAATAATATTGTACCCAAATACCCGAATGCACAATACTAGAGTGAATAGTAACCGGGTGAATAGTAACTCTTGAATAGTAACTCATGAATAGTAACTCGTGAATAGTACTCCGACACGAAAAGTTCTCCGAATACCTGTTTGAACAATATAACCTCCAGACATCAATTATCATCAGAATAGATGTCGATTTCTACTAAAACAAATAATTACAACACAATGAAACTATCAAATTCATCATTAATCAACACAAATTTATTCATCATTAATATTATAACTCATAATATTTAGCAACCAGGTTGTTCCCAAGAAAGAAGGGGTTTTCCAATAAGGATTTCTCCCTATTGGCGCGTAATTAGATGATCAAACCTCTCCTTAATAGAACTTATAGACATTGTAAATATTTCAATTTAATAATATGAATAACGTTGTCGTCTCAATTATTTATTTAATAATATAACATGTAATGCAGATGATACTGTGACAATAATCGAATTAATAATATGAGAGATATGATGCAGCAATTACTATAACAATAATTGAGTATAACTGAGTGACTTCTCACGTAAGCATCAATAATTAATACCATGTGCTACTATGCAACCACGCGTATTATTGTACTTTTATTACCGGGTAGTTCAACAGTTTTAACAATAACACCCCCGCCGTTATTTATAAAATATTTTTATTATTTTCTCACTCCGATAATAATTTCGTTGTGGGGTCCACCAATGATTGTGCCGTTGTACGAATATTTCCGACAAAAAGAATATTCTCCGACCAATCGAATATTTTATAACAATTTGCATACTTAGCAAAATTTATAAATATTACCCACAACTATAACATTATATCAAATTCATTCCATAATATTCAAAAATAATATTTATAAAAAATCATCTTTATTAAAAAAAAGTTGGGGTCTTACAGTGGTGGTGTGGGGTAGGGGTAGGGGTAGGGGTGGGTGGGGTATACATAATCGCTTAATATCATTTTTTTGGGAGGGAGTGTTGGGTGGGTGGGTAGGTAAGTGGGTGGGGTGGGTAGATAGATGAGGGTCGGGGTCGGGGTGGGGGTGGGGTGGGTAAGTAGGTGGGGGTGGGTGGGTGGGTGGGTGGGGTAGGGTGGGGGTAGGTAGGGGGTAAGGTTGAGTGGGGGTGAGGGTGTGGGGGATGCGAGTAAGGGGTGGGGTGGGGTGGGTAGGTAAGTGGGGGTGGGGATGGAGGTGGGGGGTGGGGTAAGAGGTATATACATAATCACATAATATTATTATTTTGGGTTAGGTTGGGTTGAGGGGGGTGGGGGGGTGGGGTGGGGTGGGGTGGAGCGGGGCGGTATGGGGTGGGGGGTAAGAGGTATATACATAATCGCATAATATTATTATTTTTAGTAGTAGTGGGGGTGGGGGTGGTGGGGGTGGTGGGGGTGGGGGTAAGGGGTTGGGTAGGGTAGATGAGTAGGTAAGTGTGGTGGGGGTGGAGATGGGGGGTAAGGGATATATATACATAATCACATAATATTATTATTTTTGGTTGGGTTGGGTTGGGTTGGGTTGGGTGGGGTGGGTGGTGTTAACGCCAAGTTTCGCCGGCGCGTCCAATCACAGAATCCACGCGCTAGAACCTGCACAGTAACAGATCACACAGAAGCTTGACGGCTTGTGCCGCCGGGGGATAGCTCCGGTGTGAGAATGAGTACAGGCCGTTACAAGGGTAAACAATGGAGGCAAAGTATTTAGTGCTCAAAAGTAGGTGTTACCTCATAATGTTAACCTAGGCCTTGTATTTATAGAGCTCACCACCTTAGAATCCTTCTCCTAGTCGGATTAGGACTCCTAATGTTTGGTAGTTACCATAACTTGGGTCCAACACAATCTCCTTAAAAGGTGCAAGTAGAATCCAACCCCACCACTACCTTTGGAGTTACCGTATATGAATAGGCCCTCGGACTCTGCACGCAGGAGAGCCCACTGTGCAGGCTCAAACGGTCCTATTATCTGGTCTGGGCTTCGGCCCAAAGGACTCGAAGGCCCGACCCCTCATCATCACCAGAATGGGTTCGGCCCCGACACCGAAGGACTCATATGCCGACCCGAACACCTATAACACCTTCATGGGCTTCATCCCATCGGTCTATCAAGCCCTTCTACCAGAAAGCCTTCGGCCCAGATGGAGGTCGGTAAAACGCTCCCGAACATTGCCCCCCAGTCTCTAGTTATAATATATTTATGACTAGAGACTTGAAAGGTCACGACAACTAATGATGAGTCATCTTGGGAAGTCCAACGGTCTGTTATAGATATTTTAAACGTTGCACGCCTTTTAACGCCTGGACCCACCTCAACATTTATTAGCCGCCCTAGGGCTCCGTGCCGTACAGCCTATAAAAACCCCTCACCCCCTTCATTATCACCTTTACTGACTCCTCCTCCTCCTCAAATCCTCTTATTTGAAATTTTCCGGCAAGGCGATTTCCGGCGAGATACTACTCTGTCGTATTCACCATTTTCCTCATCTCTTTGTTCGTTTGAGTGCTATTGTTTCCTCATTTCGTCCCTATATCTGAGCCTACCAACGTCACCGCCGGCGACCTCCTGGAGTTCATAATGCCGGATTCCCCTATTGACACCGCTCCTCTGAACCTTCCTAGTTCAGGGGACGCTGAATTTAAGATCCGAGACGCCTACCGCTCCTCTGAGCCGCGCGGAGAAGGCGGCTTTAATGAAGAAGTCTAAGAAGCCCTCCAAACCGGCCATCAAGGCGCCTGCAAAAGTTCCTCCAACTCCTGTGTCGAGGCCGTCGCTACCACCCCCTCCTCCGACCGAGGTCATCGAGGATTCGGGGGAAGCTGAGGATGTTCCTGCCGAACCTCATCCAAAGAGGCTTCGAGTGTCGGAAGATCTTGATCGTCCGGCCGATCAGATGGTGGCGTCATGCCCGGCACATGCTGCCACTCCTCCCTCCGGGCCCAGCTCCTCCCAGGGCTCGCCGACAACCTGCTGGCCTAAGAGCCTGTCGGAAGTATTCCCTTTCTCCCTCTTCGAGCACTTCAAGCTTCCCGGTGACGACGAGCGGTTTAAGGGGTATTCCTCGGAGTAGTTCTTAGTGGCCTTCATTCGAGCTCAGACTCAGGTATTTCTTTTCTTTGGTGTTATAATCACTGTTAGCAATTATAACGCTTATATCTTGTATTGATGCACATGCTTGTTGTAGGCCAACGCCATCTTAGCCCGAGCCATTCCCTCCCTTGGCAGATCAACAAAGCAAGAGATTCATCTGGGGACGGAGATTGAGCTGCTTGAGGCCGACGTGTCGGGGCTGCAGGATGAGCTGAAGAAAGAGCAGGAGGCTCTTCATGTTCTTCCTTGGTTTTTGAATATACCAAAATGTCGTCTATAAATACCACTACGAACTTGTCCAAAAATGGCTTGAACACACCATTCATTAGTCCAATAAATGCTGCGGGAGTATTCGTTAGACCAAACGACATTACCAAAAATTCGTAGTGACCATATCGTGTTCTGAACGCTGTCTTCGATACATCCTCTAGCCTCACCTTCAGTTGATGATAACCACTCCTCAAATCTATCTTGGAAAAGTATTTTGCTTCCTACAATTGATCAAACAGATCATCGATCCTCGGTAATAGATATCTATTCTTAATCGTGACCTTATTTAGTTCTCTGTAATCAATGCAGAGTCGCATCATCCCATCCTTCTTTTTCACAAACAAAACTGGCGCTCCCCATGGTGATACACTTGGTTGAATGTACTTCTTGTCCAGTAATTCTTGTAGTTGCACCATCAATTCTTTCATCTCTACTGGTGCCATTTGGTATGGTGCCTTCGATATTGGAGCAGTTCATGGCGCCAAATTGATCACGAGATCATCCTCTCTATCTAGCAGAAGTCCTGGCAAATCACTAGAAATACATCGGCGAAATCCCTCACTACTGGTATCTCTTCTACTTTTGGATTCTCTTTACGACTGTTGACTATGTAAGCTAAATATCCTATACAGCCTTGTCTTAACTTCCTGGCCTGCATCATCGTCAGACAACTCGCTTGTCTAGGCGACTTGCTATCATAAAACACAACCTTTGACGGAGTCATAAGGTTAATAAGCTTCTTCTGACAATCAATTACAGCCCCGTAATTGAATAACCAGTCCATTCCCAAGATAACGTCAAATTCCCTAAGTCGAAAAGGCGGTCTTAGCCGAGGAGAGGGTCAAGGAGTTGGAGCAGGAGAAGGGCTCGCTTCTGGCCGAAAAGGATCAGATGCTTCAGAAGATCAAGGATCGGGAGAATGCTATCGACCAGATAACCGACAAATATTCTGAGATGAACAGCAAGATGATGTTTTTGATTAAGGAAAACAACACCTTGACTGCTACTGTCGATGCATTTCCTGAGGAGATCGTCGAGGCCCGACGGCAGGCGATAGCCGAATATGAAGAGTCTGAAGCCCTGAACGATAAGGTCCTTGCCCAATTCGGAGAAGGATATGAAGCTTATCGGGAAGAGGCTAAGGCGAAGTTGATTGCTGCCGGGTTAGACGCCTCCATTCTTGATTCTTCTGATGGCGAGTCTGAAGCCCTGAACGATAAGGTCCTTGCCCAATTCGGAGAAGGATATGAAGCTTATCGGGAAGAGGCTAAGGCGAAGTTGATTGCTGCCGGGCTAGACGCCTCCATTCTTGATTCTTCTGATGGCGAGTCTGAAGCCGAAGACAAAGACGACCCCCCTTCAAAATAGATACTTAGATTTTTTTTTTTTTTTTTTGTACTGTTGCCCGACTCGTAAGCGATCGGGTTGTAAAAATTGTATAAGTATAAATGAAATATACTCTTTTGGCCCATGAATGTTTGTTATCAGTTTTACTTAGAACTAATCTCGATCAGTTATGTTCATCCGAACCTTCTAATCGGATTGCCCTTAGAGTTTATCTGATATTGAAGGGTCCGACAGTTATACTCGGGACTTATCTCGATCAGTGGCATCTTTTTGAACCTCTTGATCGGATAGTAGTCGAGATCTGTTCTTTGAGAATGTATTGAACTCTCGGTCAGTTATGTTCGGGACTTATATTGATCAGTGATATCTTCCCGAACCTCTTGATCAGATATTGCCCGAAGCATGTCTGTTCGAGTAGTAATGAAACATTTGAATATAGGTGAAGTTAAACATTGCCAAGAATAAAAACTTTCATTTATATCATTTAAATTGGTCGGTTGCCTAGACAAAAGTAAGAACAACACAACTATTACTGGTAAAATTTTCTAAGTCTTCCAGCATGTCATGTATTCGTTACCTCCGAACCGTTCATTGCTCGAAGCCGGTATGTTCCGGGCTTCGGCACTCCTATCACTTCATAAAGACCCTCCCAGTTAGGCATTAACTTGCCAGTGTTCTGGGGGGTTGAAGCCTCCGACTCCCGGAGGACTAGATCTCCTACTGCAAACCTCCTAGACTTCACCTTCTGATTATAGTGCCTGGCTGTCCGCTGCTGATAGATTGCCAACCTCATCACAGTCGAGTCCCGAACTTCATCCAGTAAATCCAGATTTGTTCTCAAACCATCGTCATTATACAATTCTTTATATTGGCTGACCCGAAGGGTGGGTGATCCGATCTCAACAGGAATTAGAGCATCGGTCCCATATGCCAGCCTGAATGGAGAGTCTCCCGTTGTAGTTCGTGGGGTAGTTCGGTACTGACCATAAAACAGATAATAGCTCTTCGGGCCACCGACACTTTAATTCATCCAGCCTTCGTTTTATCCCATTGAGTAGGGTTCGATTGGTTACTTCCACTTGACCGTTTGATTGAGGATGGGCAACCGAAGTCTTTCGGTGTTGGATCCCTAGATCTTTCAGAAAGCCCTCGAATTTTGATCCGACGAACTGTCTGCCATTGTCTGAGACTATTGCCATCGGGATGCCGAACCGGTAGACTATTCCTTCCTTGGTGAACTTTAAACACTCTTGCTCGGTTATCCTTTGCAATGGTTTGGCCTCGACCCACTTGGTCATATAATCGATGGCCACGATCACAAAGCTGACTTGTCCCTTAGCTTTTGGTAGAGGACCTAGGATGTCGATCCCCCACACAGCAAAGGGAATTGGGGATAGAACCGAGTATAACTCTTCTGGAGGTTGGTGTGGAATGTTGCTGTTCATCTGACATTTGAGGCACCTTCTGACGAATTCCTTAGCTTCTGTGTAGATAGTCAGCCAGTAATACCCCTGCCTCAAAATTTTATGTGCCAGTGACTTTGCTCCCATGTGATCCCCGCAGATCCCTTCGTGAACCTCTCGAAGTGTGTAATCTGCTTCTGAAGGAGTCAAGCATTTGAGCAGTGGAGAGCTAAAGGCTCTTCGGTAGAGATCTCCATCAATGAGGATGAAGTTCGAGCTTCGATGCTTGACTCTCCTGGCTAGAATTCGGTCCGAGGGTAGGGTCCCGTCGGCCAAATATGAAATATAAGGAGTGAGCCAGCAATCGAGTCGGTCCAAAGTTAGGATTTCTGTCTTTGGGACACTGGGTTTTTCCAAAACCTCTAAGTATACTGATCCATCGGTCTATCAAGCCCTTCTACCAGAAAGCCTTCGGCCCAGATGGAGGTCGGTAAAACGCTCCCGAACAGGTGGGGTGGGTGGGGTGGAGTGGGTGGGGTGGGTGGGGTGGGTGGGATAGGGTGGGGTGGGGTGGGGGTAAGGGGTATATACATAATCACATAATATTATTTTTTTAGTGGTAGTGGGGTTGGGTTGGGGTGGGGGTAAGGGGTATATACATAATCACATAATATTAGTGTCAAATCAGGTCTTCATGAAATCCATAACCCATAACAATATTAAAATGGTTAATATGGTCAATATCGTTTTTAACCATAACCATATGGTTCCAACCCACATTATCCATATTAAAAATGGTTAATATGGTTTTAGTTCTTAAATGGAACTATAACCATATTTTGAAAACAAAAATCAACCCATAACCATATTTTATCAGGCCCAGGTACTAGTAATAGTCTAGTAAACTTTTATTAGTAGTTTTCTTGGCTGATTTGTGGTTTGTTTTGTTTATTTTGGGTTGTTAAATTTTTGTTTGTATTACCTAAACAACTAAGTACTGTTAACTTTGGTATGATAGTATAAAAATCCATTTTAAAAAATATTTCTAGTATTGTCACCTTTATCTTTTCAAATCATGTTAAGCTTGATTGTCATGCGATCATCTGGGCGTACCTCGGAACAACAATTTTTTATTTGAGATCAAAAAGTAAATTCCTCTATTTATAAATTATTTTTATTACAACGAAACTGTACGTTGATCATGGATAAAATCGGGCAGCAGGTCCTCTTCCAGTTTAGAATAGCAACAAAAATAAAATCTTTTATTTTTTTAGATCGATAGGTCTAATTAGACAAAATCATAATTAGATCCATTTAAAATATTGATCCAACGAATCAATATCACTCGATAAAAAGAGTTAAGAGTTTTGATACAATAAATTAAAGTGGAGCATATCAAATTAGGGTCAATATTGAGGTCATTGACATTCCTGGTCCAAAATAAGCACTTAATGTTTCCTTCACTAGCTTCACTTAGGTTTTGTTTAATTGCATTTTAATACATGTTAACAATTCACCTCTTAATATATTTAACAACTTATATATTTATATTAAGAGATTCTCTAAATAGTTAAGATATAAATATGAGTCAAAACTGTTCATAGGAATTTTTAATACAAATATGTAAGCTTTTAAGATGCATTAAGAGGTGAACTGTTACGATATATTAAGATGCAATACTTATTTTGGGTGGTATGTAATAGACATAATGAATGATAATTTAATTTACTAAGTAATTTATTTTCATGAAATTAAAAATAAATATATTTAAAACGCCGCTAAAGAATATGGAATAAATACTGGAATACGTGTCAGCCTTTAATTTTCAAAGTTTTACAGCGGTTTGATTTACTGCGGTATTTAATAGTCAATGATACCTTTGACAATTGTAAGTATGTTGTCTACATACAACTAAATAGCTTAGGTACAGTTTGATAAATTTAAAATTACACACAAAATCGCTTGTGATTGATACGGTGCGGTTTGATCAATTGGTGGTGTTTCGATTCCAAAACCAATTGAAACAACAAAAAAGTCTAAGTCTTCAATAGAATTTAACACAAAACTTACATTGAGCAATTAACTTAGTGACAGAGTCGGCAATGAGAATTATATCAAACATAGAAACAAAGCTCCTTCGACCAAACATGTCAAATTCATCATCAAATCATAGAACAATGAGACACATAAAATAGTTTTAGTTTATAATAAAGTAATGATGTTTTAAAACTAAAACATACGTTATATAAAATAACAGAGAACATGTATTCGGTAACAAACAAGAAGATTTATATAGTTTTCCAAAAATTAAAAGTATATACTAGAGATAGAATGAAATACTATCTTATATATTGTGACGCCCCCAAAATAGGTATACATCACCTATTCTGAGTCGCCAAATACATGGTACAGAAAACAAATACAATCTTTGATATACAACAAGAAAGCTGTGAGTTTTAATACAAATATTATTTTTAGACAATATCCACTCTCAGAATAAGTCTTCATTACATTTATTATCACACTATTTAACAGAATAGTGAGGACTACTAAAACTATCATCTGGACCGTCACTCCGTTCCCCGACTAGTCCCGGCTACGTTCTCATTTCCTGAAGAGAACAGTGAAAGAAAGGGTGAGCTCATCTAGCCCAGTAAGAAATATTATGACTAAGATAATGCAGAATAAATTATCATTAGTTTTCAACAGTGTTAAACTGATAAAATACAATAGACATCAAGTTTAACTGCAGCGAAACATGCAATCCATTAAAAGAGTCAAGTAGATAATAAAATCTACTATCTTTTATGATTTAAAAGGTTTTTCATCACTTTCTCGTTGGGACTCAGCTTAATAAATAATCCACCTCATCCCTGCACTACGACCAAAGATATTCATAAGTATCACAACCACAAATTATTCATGCACTACGGGCCAAAGATATTTGTGTATTCATCAATGGTCATAATCATGCCAACAACTGTCCATCAATGCACTACGGGCCAATGAGGACTTTTACCACATCATTTGTAATATTACGATCATGATTATACCGAATAATCCCTGGTCATAATCATACCAAGTCCATCTATGCACTACAGGTCACAGATGACTTTTAACAAAATATAAATATGAGGATGATGACAATAATATAAGAATTCAGTAAAACAAGTTCAAGAATTAATTTATTCAGGAATTAATAACGTCCAAATTGTCAACATGATACTTCTTTGTAGAGTAAAATTTAAGAATGCTCAGAAAAATATTTTCACGAAAAGATACTGGATGAAGCGCAAATATCAAAGATATTCCACCAATTTCATGAAGTATAGTAGTCAAAACTTTAACCAACTGAGTATAATAAAGAATGGAATAATAAAAGAAATCACCATGCATACGATACTTCGCATAGACAAGTTATTCCAACATAATAATAAATAACGGAATCAGATTCGGCGTAAAACGCACAGACAGGATATTCCAACAGAATAATAAAGACGGAACCAGGTCCGGCGTAAAACGCACAGACAGAATATTCCAACAAAATAATAAAGAATGGAATAACAACAGAAATCACCAAGTATAGGGTAGACCGCGTATACAGGTTATTCCAACAGAATAATAAAGAATGGAATAATAGAAGTTCTTTTCGTGAATATGAAAAAAATAATACCTCTTACCTTATAAAGAAGAGTACTCCGACGGTAGAGCGAGAATATATTTGAAGAAACTTACATTACGCTCAAAGCTTTCTTAAACGTTAAATAGATACGCTCAAGATAGAAGAATAATTCTCTCTATAGTTTCTCTCTCTAGAGTTTCAATGAATTCGTAAGAAATAATGATGGAATGGACTTCTATTTATAGAAGAATGGACTGAATAGTAACCAATCCATGAACGGTCCAGATCGATTTACTTTAAACAAACGGTCTAGATTGGTTTACAATAAAATATAATATATTCTATTTATAATCTAATAAAACGAATAACTTTTAAAAAGATTTTACTATACAAATACTATGCAGGCACTATACAAATACTATGCATAATAAAATATAATATATTCTAATTATTGTCTAATAAAACAGATAACTTTTATAAAAGTATTCTGTTTTATATAAAAAGATTTTACTATTAGCTTAATAAAACGAATAACTTTATAAAAGTATTCTGTTTTATATAAAAAGCTTTTCTGTTTTATTACATTAATAATACTAATAAAACAAAACTTCATTATTATTATTATTATTCACACTATTAATCGACCAGGTCGTTTTCAGGAAAGAGGGGCTTTCCAATAAGGATTTCTCCCTATTGGCGCGCAATTAGGTGACCAAACCTCTCCTTGGCAGAACTTCTAGACATCGTTAATAATGCAAATAATAATATTAATAACCCTGTCATCTCAATTATTGATTTAATAATATATAAAATATCGACAATAATTGAATAAAACTGATTGAATTCTCACGTAAGCATCAATAATCAATATTGTGTGCTACTATGCAACCACGCGTATTCATGTACTTTTAACACTGGGTGTTTCAACAGTTAACGGTAAAACTTCCGCCGTTATTTTCATAAAATATTTTTTTGTCATTTTCTTAATCCGACAATAATTTTGTTGTGGGGTCCACCAATGATTGTACCGCGTACGAATATTTCCTGTTAAAATGAATATTCCCCGACCAATCGAATATTATATAACAACTTGCGTACTTTGTAAAATCTATAAATATTACCCACAACTATACCATTATATCAAATTCATTCAAAAATGATAATTATAGAAAATTCATCTTTATTCATAAAAGTTAGGGGTCTTACATATATTGCAGGGAGAATTTATAGAATATAATTCTAACTGTACCTAATTTGGAAAATAATCTATTAGACTATTACTACTATAGCATAGACTTTAACCAATGCATCAAGTGTTCGAACCAACGAATTTGGCCCCTCGGCTATAAATCGATCCCTCCAGTAACGCACCAAACAAATACGAAATTTCAAAATCCAAATACTTAATTTTTGACTCTATAACCTCTAACCATCTTCTTTCAATTGGTGAAAAAATGACAATACAAGATTGAAGTTTTCTCTGAGCGTGTTCAAGTAAAAAATAAATTTAAAATTTACTAGAGATAATACATACATACACACATGGTGCGATTTTAATTTTATGCATGCAGTTTTAGCTTGTAACAAAATTAAAATCAGTAAATTTAGTTATTGAACCCATTTAAAAGACACCAAAACCGTTGGTACGATTTGTACAATTTCAATTCAATTATGATTACTAGCTAAGCCCTACTTCTTATATATCCAAATAACTCCGGTTTGAATGTTTTCACATGCGAAGGAGACGATGACCATCAAGTCATGCTTTATTATTTGAGCATTTGACCACTTTACGACATCTTAAATAAGATCCCACAGAATTAAAGTAAAAGAGTAGATCGACCATTTTAATTCTTCATGTTAAAGAAATACTCAGGTGAGTAGTAGCAGTAGTGTTAATTAGGGAAATAATAATAATAATAAATAAAAGAGTAATTAAATAAAGTGAGAGATGAAAGAAGTGGACAAAGCCCAAAGGAAAGGAAAGGAAAGGAACGTGGGTCCGTGGGTGTTGCTTTCTTTGATTCATCCATCTATCCATTCTCTCTTTCATCTTTTCTTTCCTTTTTAAAAGTTGTATCGTATGTATGCATGCATGTATATATAATAGTTCTTATTGATATTATTATATATAAAAAATGATATTTTTATATGATTAATTCTTTTAATATAAATAAGAAGTAAATTTCATCTACATATAAATTATAAAAATATTATTTTAACATATAAAAATATCATCTTCATCTTCATCTCACTCTCAATTTCAGGGACCAGAACACTCCACCTTCTTCTTAAAATAATCCCTCAATTATTTTTCACCCATCCTAAAAGTTTTCTTTCTGTTTGGTGCTCCTTTATATAAGATATTCTCTCTCTCTCTCTCTCTCTCTATATATATATATATATATATATATATATAAATTACAGACTAGTGTGATTGTCTAGCTGTTGAGCTTAAATTAATGGAGCAGTCTGTAGGGTATGCCTTTCCTTTTCATCTATAAAATGAAATCTGTGGGGGAAGAGAATGAAATGAATGTTCCCTTCCCTTTTCTTTTTCTCTCCTTAAATATAAATATAAATATATACACTCTCAATTATTTATGCTACTTTAATAATTTGATTGATTGATGGGGAGCAGCAGGCAGGAGAGGAAGGTCACTTCAACCCCTTGCTGCTTGATTTAGTATATACTAGTTATGTTCAAACATCATAGGTGTTTGTTCAATCTATCTCTACATTAAATTTTGAATAGCTACACCTTATTATCTTGTCAGGGCCCATTTAATTTTAAAATCACTTATAAATGATAACTTATTGAAAACAATATTATTTTAAACTTTAATATTGAGAAGAAATATAATGAACAAAAAGTCGAAATAAATTTGCTTTTACAGGCGAGGCGGAGCGTAGGGGAGAGGAACATAACTAATACTCCCTCCGTCCCAAATTAACTGTTCAGTTTTGATTTTTTTAAGTCAAATTGATTATTTTTAGAATTAATAATTAAGCATATATAAATATATTTCTAAAAATATAAAAATTAGGATTAGTAATAAATTGTATATATTTTCTTTTGGTTATAATCTCTTCACCTATATTTTAGCAAAAATAAAAAAAGATTAGTTTTAAAAATGGTCAATTTGACTTTAAAAAGTCAAAATTGAGCAATTAATTTGGGACGGAGGGAGTATTAGTTATTACGTTTGTTTGAATTGAAATAATGAAACTGAAAATGAAATGGCTTATTTTTATAAAATAAAAAAATTATATTTAGTTGTGATCGGAACGAATTGAACTATTTTTGTTCTTCCCAAATTTATAAATTTTATTACACGAAGAGGGAGAATATGGAATAATTTATTCCTACTAGATTGGAATGAATCGTTTCATTCTCTATTTTATTTCTTCAATCCAAACATAGCTTAAAGTATGGAATGTACTTATAATCACTATTTTTTAAAATTAAAAGGCGTATTTTAAGTGTTTGAATTTACTTATTTAATTCAAATCATATTTTTGATAAAATTTGTTCTACTTCTTCTTCTTATTTTATTTTTCAATTTTTTTAATAATTAGATTATTTGACTTGACTTTTCAAAGAAATCTTTTCTTCTAAATTATATACCAGTGCCGTAGACTTTTGGTCAGTCATAGGACTCTTGGTTGGGCCTAATATTTGAGTATAGGATACTCAGTATCCAGTGTTTTAGGACTGGACTGGGCCTGAGTTGGCCGTCAACCTCGAAATCTATCTATACATTAATTAATGGATGAATTACCGGATCTCTCATCTATTACCCGGATTAAATTAGAACCAAATTCATTTCAGTATACTCTATAGTCTATTTCAGGTTTATCTAAACCCTTCTCTCTAATTTAATTATTTATATGTATATGTATATGTATATGTATATGTATCTGTGTTCGTATAACTAGTTCTCTTTCTATTGTTCTTCCTATCGTTTCAGTCTTTTGTGTTTCAGCGTTTATTCCATCTGGGTTGTTTAGTCGGTATCCAATACTCCAGTTTCAAATTTTCGTCTTTATTGTTAAATCTCCCACGTATTTATTGTATAAAAGATTAATAAAAAAAGCATCCTATAATCATTTTTGACGGGCCATAAGTTGATAAAGCTCTTACAAGGCTGTAAAACCTCATTGAATAGGTATGTATATGTAAAGCAATTCCTTGTGCCAGATCCCATTTTATCTTAGTTTAAGAGCAGTTTCTATTAATAATTTTAGTTAGCTGACTGTTATAGTAAAGCAAGGGTAGTTTAGTCTTGGTCTATAATAGTTGAGGTTTTGTTAGTCTTTTCCTATTACAATTCTGTTATGGAATCTGTTGCTAGGTGCGTGCATGCTGAGTATAAGGGTGCAAGCATTGATGTATTGGATCTGTTGAATTTTGAATGAATATTCCTTCTCCCTATTCTTCTAATCTCACTATATGAATTATGTATTCTCTGTTCATAATACTCCAATTACTGAGACTTGTCCCATGTCAGCTGTTAAGGTATTGAACTAATTCAGCTAGTTCCTTACAAATTGGTATCACAATCCTACCATGGCTACTAACAACCAACGCCTAAGTCAAATGGAAGAGCAGATCGGTAGCTTCAAAAATGATTTCGGTGCTCAAATGAATGAACTCAAGCAGGATATTGATGTCAAGATGGATCAGAAGTTGCAGCAAATGATGAAAGGTTTCGAAGCCATGTTAGCACTGAAGATGCCAGTTGAACAGAATCGAACATGTAACCACAATGATTCCCATGGTTCAATATTAGGCTCTATGAATAGTGGTGGTACTAATGGACATGATGGGAGTAGTAATAACAGTGGTAATAGCAATAATATTTTTAAATCTATCAGATTTGAGTTTCCTAAATTTGATGGAACTAATCCTAGATCCTGGATTAGAAGGTGTAATAAATTGTTTGCACATCATGTTGTGGACGAGGAACAGAAATTGTATCTGGCTACCATAAATCTGGAGGGTGAGACTGAGGAGTGGTATGCAGGATTTGTTCCGGAAGGGGTGGCTTTATCTTGGACTAGCTTTGTGGATGAGATTTTAGCTAGATTTGGTCCTGAGGCACAATCTAATCCAATTGGTGAACTCAAAAACTTGCATCAAATTGGAATTGTAGATGAGTACAGAAGAAAATTTGAGGAGTTAAAAGGCTGGGCTCTACTAAAGAATCCTACCCTCAATGAATCCTTTTTTATGGACTTTATATTGGAGGACTTAAGGAGGAGATCAGATTGGGTATATAGGAGCTGAAGGTCACTAGTTTAAAGAAGCTAATCAGGGTTTCTAGGGTAGAGGAAGCTAAGTTTGAGGCTTGGATGAAAAGGATTAGGTTGAGTACTAAATACAGTACAGTGGGAATCACTCAGGAAAACACAGTGCAAATTTCAGCTAAGCCTCCACTAATGACTGGTAGCACAAACCCAGTTATTCCTCTTAAGCAGTTGGAGTATGGCAGATCACTTCCTATCAAAGGGTTGACTAATGAACAAATTGCTGAGAAAAGAAGGAAGAGGCTGTGTTTTTCCTGTGATGAACCATATACTCCTGGACACAAATGCAAGATCCCCAAACTTATTCATGTTATTACCTTCTGAAGAGGGAGCTGAGGATTGTGAGGAGGAAGTAAGTGGTGAATCAGAAACTAAGGAGACCACAGATGAAGGTGGTATCCAGGAAGCTCATATAACCTTACATGCCTTGTCTGGACATAGTAAAAATAATACAATCAGAGTGGTCGGAATGGCTAATGGGAAGTTTCTCAAGATACTAATTGACAGTGGAAGCACTCACAACTTTATGGATCCAGAATCTGCCAAAAGGTTGAGGGCCACAGTGCAGTCTACCAAACCATTAACTGTGTCTGTAGCTGATGGATTCAAGGTTAATAGTAATCAGAAATGTGTGGGCCTTCATTGGACAGCACAAGGAGAGGAGTTTAGCAATGATTTTAAGATCTTACCCTTGGGTGGGATTGATGCTGTTCTGGGAGTACAGTGGTTAAGGGATTTTAATCCTACCACATTTGATTTCAAGGAGTTAACACTATCCTTCATCAAGAATGGCAAGTCAGTGGTGTTGCAAGGTGAATCTGATTCTGTGATTCCCACTGTTCAAGTCATGTCCTCTGGAGAATTCAACAACATCCTTAATACCACCACACATGGGTATTTTGGGTATTTATTTGGAATGGCTTATGATAACCAGGTTAAGGATAACACTACTAGCAGCAAGGATGACTGTGGAGGAACAAGAAACTATGAAAGCCCAAAAGATCATGAGTTAGATGCCCTGCTTGAAGAATTTACTGAGGTTTTCCAGGAACCTAAACAATTACCCCCTAATAGGAATCATAATCATCACATCAACTTGAAGGAAGGAAGTTAACTTGTAAACCTGAGGCCTTACAGATATCCTCATGTGCAAAAAGAGGAAATTGAGAAAATTGTTAATGAGATGTTGCAGACTGGTGTCATACAACCAAGCAACAGCCCATATGCTTTTCCAGTTCTGCTAGTCAAAAAACATGATGGTACATGGAGGATGTGTGTAGATTATAGATCCTTAAATGAGCAAACTGTTAAGGATAAATTTCCCATCCCTGCCATTGATGAACTATTAGATGAATTGCATGGAGCTAAGTGGTTTTCAAAGTTGGATTTGAGATCTGGTTATCACCAAATCTGAGTGCATGAATCTGATATACAAAAGACTGCATTTAGGACTCATTCAGGCCACTTTGAATGCTTGGTTATGCCATTTGGCCTCACAAATGCACCAGCAACTTTCCAGTCTCTTATGAATGAAGTATTTAAACCCTTCCTCAGAAATTTCATTCTGGTTTTCTTTGATGACATATTAGTGTACAGCAAGACATGGGAAGACCACATGAGCCACCTTAAAATGACATTACAATTACTGGAGACTAATCAGTTGTATGCTAAAAAAGTAAGTGCACTTTTGGAATGGAACAGGTCAAGTATCTTGGGCACATTATATCTCATGAAGGAGTCTCAACTGATCCAGACAAGATAGAATGTATGGTCAAATGGCCCCAACCACAAAGTCTTAAAAGTTTAAGAGGATTCTTGGGCTTAACAGGTTACTATAAGAAATTCGTAAGAAATTATGGAGCCATAAGTAGGCCTCTAACTGAGTTATTAAAGAAAGACAAATTCATTTGGACTCCAATGGCCACAGAAGCTTTCTTGGCTCTTAAAGAGGCAATGACCAAGTCTCCAATACTAGCAATGCCAGACTTCTCAAGACCTTTTGTGATAGAAGCTGATGCCTCATACTCTGGACTAGGAGCAGTACTCATGCAACAGGGCAGACCAATAACTTTCATGAGTAAAACCATAGCTCCCAAGCATTTGGGATGGTCTACTTATGAGAAGGAGCTTATGTCTCTAGTGCATGCTGTAAGCAAATGGAGACACTATATACTGGGGAATAAGGTTCACATAAAGACTGATCATCAAAGCTTGAAATATTTAATAGACCAAAGAGTCTCTACTGTGAACCAACAAAAATGGATCACCAAGCTGCTAGGTTTGAATTATGAGATTATATATAAAAAGGGAAAAGAAAATGTGGTAGCAGACTGCTTATCCAGACTAGTAGTTGAGGATTATAACCATTCTTATTGCTCGGCCATATCTGCATCTATTCCTCAATGGATCTCAGAACTAGCTACTACTTGGGAGGATGATGATGGCCTTAGGGATTTGATAACTCAATTAATCATGGATCCTCAAGCTCTACCAGGTTATTCCTACAAGAATGGCAGACTAAAATTTAAGGATAAACTGGTGGTGGGACCTAATCAGGTACTCAGAAATAAACTACTAGCAGAATTCCATGCTTCATCTTTAGGAGTCATTCAGGCATAAGAGGGACCTATGAAAGAATTAGCAAGTATTTCTTTTGGTCAAGTTTAAGGGCTGATGTAACCCAATGGGTAAAGGGTTGTGATGTATGTCAAAAACAGAAACATGAGACAGTGGCCAATCCTGGTCTTCTTCAACCAATAGTTGTGCCTGAAATTCCTTGGACAGACATTTCTATGGACTTCATAGAGGGGTTGCCTAACTCTAATGGTTACACTGCTATTTGGGTAGTGGTGGATATGCTTACCAAGTATGCTCACTTCATCACAATCAAGCATCCTTTCACAGCTCAAGACCTGGCTCATATCTATGTTGCTCAGATTTATAGGCTGCATGGTTTTCCCTCTACAATTATCTCCGATAGAGACAAAATTTTTATAGCTTGTTTTGGCAATCTTTGTTCATGTTGGTGGGAACTAAACTGCACTTGAGCTCAACTTATCACCCACAATCGGATGGACAAACTGAACGATTGAACCAAGTGTTAGAATGTTATTTGAGGTGTATGGTGACACAAAAACCAATGGAGTGGACTAACTGGATTCCTATGGCAGAATGGTGGTATAACACCCACCATCACTGTAGGTTAAAAACTTCACCATTTGAAAGCCCTTTATGGTTATAAACCTCCATATTTTAATTTTCATCAACAAGGAAGAGTACATGATCCCCTCACTAGAAGTTTTTGCAAGGACATGACTGATTCTCTGCGGTTGCTCAAACAGAATTTGATTGAGGCTCAAGCTAGGATTAAACATTATGCTGACAAAGCAAGATCTGAGAGGTCTTTTATGGTGGGAGATTTGGTTTACTTACGGATTAAACCATATCAGCAAACCAGTGTAACACACACCAGATTTGGGAAATTAAGTCCTAAGTACTTTGGGCCTTTCATGGTATTGGAGAAAATTGGCAATGTGGCTCATAAATTACAGCTTCTAGGGAATGCTAAGATACACCCAGTGTTTCATGTTTCCTTATTAAAAAAATGTATTGGAATAAATTCTTCTAGCTCACCTACACTACCTCCAGTCAATGATCAAGGGCAATTTTTGGTGGAACCTGTGGCCATATTGGATAGGAAGATGGTTAAAAGAAACAATGATGCAGCTGTAGAAGTGTTAGTGCAATGGTCTAACACACTTCCTTCTGATGCAACTTGGGAGGACTGGGACATTTCCATCCTTGAGGACAAGAATGCTGTCAAGAGGAAGGGATTGTAAAGCAATTCCTTGTGCCAGATCCCAGTTTATCTTAGTTTAAGAGCAGTTTCTATTAATAATTTTAGTTAGCTGACTGTTATCGTAAGGCAAGGGTGGTTTAGTCTTGGTCTATAATAGTTGAGGTCTTGTTAGTCTTTTCCTATTACAATTCTGTTATGGAATCTGTTGCTAGGTGCATGCATGCTGAGTATAAGGGTGCAAGCATTGATGTATTGGATCTGTTGAATTTTGAATGAATATTCCTTCTCCCTATTCTTCTAATCTTCCTCCCCTTTTCCTCTCTGAAATCTCTCTCCCTATATGAATTCTGTATTCTCTGTTCATAATACTCCAATTACTGAGACTTGTCCCATTTCAGCTGTTAAGGTATTGAACTAATTCAGCTAGTTCCTTACAGTGTATATATATATATATATTGTTTTTTTGATGAAAGCTTATAGCTTCATAGCAGTCTTATAATATTAATTTGGAGTAATTAATTTTTTATTTATTTGTTTTTACTTTGTTGTGCAGTAATCTGGTGGGTATCATGTTTTTGACAAGAGTATTTGGGAGGACACTGTTTGCTGCGGCCAAATCTGAAAGTTCTTCTGCCGCAGCTGCTGCTTCTACAGCTAGGATGGTACATAACCCACTTGAAGAATTTTTTGAGGCCGATAGAAGCCCAGATGAGGACAAGCCTGTTGTGTATGGTAGATTATCTTCCCTTATATTGTCCTCGGGTACCCATGGAATACTTGAATATGGTTTTCATTGTTATTCTGTTGCTTATTTTGTTATAATTTTAAAAATATAAAAGAAAAGATGTAATATTATAATGAATATGCTATGGAGACCAAATCAATAAAATTGGACACTATGCAGTAATACTTGTAGATGTCCTACGCCATTCCCTCCACCTCTTTTGAATTCTCAAAAATTAACACCGAGTCAGATAAAACTGGAAATCAGAAACCGTATTTGAGTATCGCATAAATGTTATTAAATCTAATGGCAGGGTGGCTAGTATAAAGTTGGAAATCGGGGACCATAAAATTGGGATTACATATATGTTATTAAATCAGATGGCACTTGTCAGGGATGCTGATTACTATACGAAATCGAATACTGTAGCACAATAGATACTTGGAATTGTTGTCTAGTCTATCACTAAAAGTAGACATTCTACATTATGATTTTAGGACCTGACTGCTAAAGTACAAGGAAGATATTGTTTATTGTAATTTCACAAGCCCTGATGGTAATTGAAAACCAGTTGTGAAATAATAATTTGTTGCAAATACTATATTTATTTTATAATCCATATTTGTCTAATTTAGAAGAGTTGGAGTCATCCGTTGTTCACTGTAATTATCTTCTCAAGAAGTTTTTAAAAAAGTTGGCAGCATTAGGAGGCAAAATTTAGGGTATCCTTTTCCCTTCCTTTCATTTCTTTTTTTGTCCGCTTGAATAATTTACTGGATTTTAGGCTTATATATTAGGCGAAGGTTTATATATCTCTGCAACTTCGAGGGTGTACAGGCGACAAAAGCTGGATACTTGGGACAATTTTTTAAAGTTTCAAAATCGTGCATACAACTTCCAATATTTGTACTTTGTTCCTATGTTGTGTTTCTGGGTTCTACTTGTCTTTAAATTTTGCCCTGGTTTTTATAAAACATTCCAGATATGTATAACATCATAATTCAAAAGGCAAACATTGGGTCATTTTTCGTGTTTGTGGGGTCTTTGCAAAAATCTTTATGCTTTAATGATTCTTTTGTAAACATATTTTGTGGTACTATCTCTTGTTTGTTTGCTTAAGGGTAAAAAATTATCAGTTGCAGTTATCATTTCCATGAGGTTCTATATCTTGCAAGCTGGAATGGTTTACATTCTTATCTTTCATTCTAGAGATATCAACTATTTTATATACCTGAAATCACTTGTTTTTCTTTGTAGAATCCGAAACACCTGAAAATATTGGTTGTATGGGAAATTTGATTCAAATTTATTATGGATGTGTTTTATGGTGCTACTTTCCACAATCATATTCATACATTATGCTCGAATTACTTAGCAGTTTCTATTCAGGTCGGAGTTGGAAAGCTTCTGAAATACGTCTCAAATCTTGGGATGATCTTCACAAGCTATGATATGTTCTGCTGAAGGAAAAGAACATGTTGATGACTCAACGCCAAATGCTTCATGCGCAAAATCTACGGTTTCCTAATCCAGAGCGTATCCCCAAGGTATAACTAAGTTTCTTTGGTAATTCTCTCGTCCAGAATCCAACTACCTGTTGCTCCTAAGTCTTCATGTTTATCAAGCGGACACTGATACGATACGAGTTGAACAAGATAGCTGTTTCCTTGAAACCCACTGCATGAGGAAGTCAATCGTACTTCTCATCTTGTCTTTCTTGCTCCCTGTGTGTGTGTATATGTATATATATACTTTCCTTCTTTTTCCCTTGAGCTATTTATCCGATTTTAATTTTCGATTAACTAACATATGCACCGGAAGACCTTGCCTTCTCCAACTTCCTCACTTTGTGAACTTCTTCATTGCTTTTGTCATTTGGCAATTTTTTTTACGTGTTCCCCTTTCTTTAGTTGTGAAATGTCAGTTTTGTGCAGCAATTCGAAGTAACATGTTGCTTTAGCTCTTATTCCTGTTGTTTTCAGTCGGTGTTTGAAACTTGGCATAAATCTTAAGCAGCAAATCTAAAATTGGAGTAATATAGCAGATATCCCAGTTTTTTTAATTTTTTTTTTGTTATTAATACTCATTGTTAGATTCACTGAGTTGAATAATGTAGTGAACTTTGTCCATCTCCAGTTCAAGGCATCAGATTCTCGTTGTAACATCATATTCCAAATAGTAGCTTTCCTGAAAAAAGTTAACATCTTTTTTCAGTGTTTTCATACTAGACTCTTTCATCTCAACTCCCATAACCATGGACAAGTGCAGCTCTCCATGACATTGCCAGTTATGGGTGCCTTTGATCAGAGAGTTTTCATTAATTTTTGAGTTGGGTTGCTTCCTATAATCATGTTGCCCTTACTTGCCTTCTTGATTCAAGGTCTTGTTTCTATTTTTTGCATCTTTAAACAGGAGGCATTATACAAAGTTTTCATGAAACATGCATGTCTAACTGGGATTTTGCAACTTTTAAACTAAATACCCCTCAATTTACTAATTCTAAAAGGGCATGTCTGTCTTTAGAAGATTTCTGCATGTCATTATGTTGTCCGTGATGTTTCACATTTCCAACATCTTCATGGCTAGGTGTTGCTAATTATGCGATGGTGGTGCTGAACCATGACTTGTTTGCAGGTAAGAAAGTCAATGTGTCGAATCAAGCAAGTACTAACTGAGAGAGCAATTGAAGACCCAGATCCAAGGAGAACTGCTGAGATGAAAAGGATAATAAATGCTTTATGATTAACTTTGGGTTGCTACTCGGTTCTGATTAGGTTTTTGTAGTCACTGATGATGCCTTTTTCTTCGTCTTGGGGCGGCACAGTGTGGAGTTGTGAGGATTTTTGATGTTCATTTAAAGATTGTTTCTTTTGTATTGGGAAGTTAAGATTAGGGTACAATAGAAGTTTTTGTTTCTCATCGATTTTCTAGTGATAACATGAAGAGATTGTGGTGTATTGATTTTCAAAATGTTCAGGTTAACTCAATCTGGTAACCTGTCTTCGTTTTGCAGGATCTGATACTTGACCAGAATACATCATATCAGACTTATCACTGGTGTCTGCGTTGTCTTACTTGTGACTGTATCCAATATCAGAAAGATCCAAACTGTGGAAGAGTGCTATATTCATGGTTTGTTAAGTAATGCAAAAAGCTTCGGGACTTGCTGGTCCACTTTGCTAATCAGAATAGTAGTAAATCGTATGAATCCTGGTGAAAATGAAATATTCAAGTAATTTCACATGATGGGCTTGTTAGTTTCTTGATTTGGAACAATCAACCATAAAAATGTATAGAATCAACTGAAAACAAGCATCCGACTGCAGTTTCTTTCACTTTGTATCAAGCCATGAACTTCAAAGATTCACATATAAACACAATAAAACAGAGAGTAGTAGATGCCATTCAATTTTCCACAATGATTACTATAAAAATAAAATACTAAATCTGACTGTTAAAAAGTAGCCATGGCAAGTGAACTTGAAGGAATCTGACAGTTTGTGATGGAGATGAGCATCTGAGCTTGATGTTAGTGTATCTGCTGAAGGATGAACTGCATGTACCATACTACATCCCAAATATTTTACTTCTTGAGCTTCCTCCCGCAAAGAACATTTCTGCAGTTAAAAGTGAAGCATGAGTCAATTGCCATGACATGAAGAGAGAGAGAGAGAGGTGGGAAGTTTTCCAAGGTCACAAATGGGTGTTTCCAAGCTACCCTCTAACCCATCTATTACATGATACCACACTGAACTTTGGTCTAAATTTCCTGAGCAGTTGGCTTACTTTCTAAGATATCCTCGACAACCATTTCAGTCAAGAAATTTGAAATAGATTGTTATGTATTGATTTTAGAGGTCCTCAGTGTCCCTGAAGGACTGTTATGTTTTACAGCGCAAGCAACTAAACAAGACATGTGAAATCGCAAGTGCCTTAAACAAGAAACATTGAATGATAGAAGTGAAGCTTAAAGTACCAGATAAAATCAGGTGTTAAGGGACATTTTAACTTTCCATAATTTTCCACTCATGTTCTATGAAGGCTTAAATCAGTTATTTTTTTTGTTGTTGTTGAATGTTCAGCTGCTCACACAAGAAAGGACTGGCTAAAGATCTGAAAGTTTACACTACAGAAAACCTCAATTTCACCCCTGGCTTGTAGTGTAATTTCGAATTAGCCCCACCTAAGGGGAAACCTTTACCACCAAATACAGCACTATTGGTATGCACTTTTGAGAGAGGGATCGAGGGAGTTTCTAATGTTGACAGGATGAGGACATATGTACAAGACCCTCCTAATAGATATGCAGGATATGCAAATTAAATATGTGCAATCAGTGAACTGTTACAAACTTGTTATATCTTTCTTTGTGAGTTGACTTGCATATTACCAAACATGATATGTAAACAGTTGAATAAATAAAGCAGGCCTGAGAATCATAAGAAATGAAGTTACTGACACTAGACATCCTCGGCGTGGCTTTTTCTTCAATTTTTGCTTTTGTGGTGGCTTGATGACTACCTTGATTGCAGCATCAAAAACGGTTTTCACATTCTACAATTTCATAGAAAAGGTGATGATCACTTGAACTTGACATGCATGAAAATCTTTGTACAATCGGGAAAAGTAATAATTATCAAATAGCCAATCAGGTTAACAGAATAGGGAGGTTTGTCCTTCTGTAGAAAGAAAAGTCCCTACACTTTTTGTTTTGATTGGAAATTTTTTACACCAAGTATGGGGATTGGAACCAGTGACCTTGAGGCTATTCCTCAAGGCCTCTGCCATTTCTCCCACCCCTTAAGGTTCCTATAATTTTAAAATGAAAAGAAAGAAAAACTGTTACACAAGATTTATTTATTTTAACTATCGACTTTTGCAAGGTTGATGTTATTACCAAAAAAAAGCATGTGTTGCTGTGAAATGTTTAAGTGAGGCTTTGAGCACTTCTTTTACATTCCTCCGGCAGCAGCAAATGCTACTTGGTATCATCAATACCTTTTATAAAACTAACTAAACAATTACTGCTACTCTGAAGGGAGATGCTAGTTTATGAGTACCTGTTGAGTTTTAGAGCTGCATTCAACATAATACACAGCACCAATCAGACTACGGAGCTCCTCTCCCTGATTACATTATACCACCCTTCAAATGTTATGCATCAAAATAACTAGTCAGTACACTAAGAGCAGCAAATGATCAGAAATCAAACCTGTGCAGTGGTCACGGGTACTAATCCTGGATGATCAGCTAAATAGTGCTTATCTTCGCGAAGGTCTATTATCCATCGTTAAACAATGGATTAGTGGAAAATTTTGATAATGCCTTATTAGAGACTTAGAGAGTTATAACAGCAACATTCTACATCCTTTTACCCTAACATGCCCCAATTTGTCGTAAATTTCCTCATTAATTTTCTTTTAATGACCCTTCTAAAGCTTTAATTCATAGGAATAAAAGTTTGTCATCAGTTTTATCAAAAAATTGTCAAATTTGAATACATGGGCCTTTATTAGTGTCCTGTTTCTTCTTTCTCCCATTAACTCAATAGCTTATAGCTTCTGATACGCGCTTCATTCAAAAGGTAAGTACAAAATTATTTCTTACACTCAAAGGTTGCTCATTTGCCATAAGTGATAAATTATCACAATACTTATTATACCATATAAATTTTAAAAGAGAAAAACATGAACATGGATACCTATATTACTCAGTCTCTTGAGGCAGTATGGCACTTTCCTTATCTTCTTTCAAAAGTCTGTCATTTATACTTTTAAAGTCATTTTTCTTAATCATCTTCTTTAACAAAGAAAATCCCAAGGATGAGAAGAAACATGGAATTCTTGTGCTTAGGGAGGAAAGTACAGCATGTAAAGAAAATAAGAAACATTTACTCAGAAATACATATTATTAAGGTATTAACAAGTTGGCCAGTCATTTATTACAATAGCAATATCTAAAAATAGTGCCTCACCAGAAAACATTATACACACGTTATAAGAGTACTATGATTTTATAGGCTATATGAGTTGTTGTGTTACATGGACTCTTCACTTTTCCAAAAGTATCCGTCGACAGGTCACGACATGCGTGTTTGTGTGAGAACTGTACACTCCAAAATAGTGAAAAATGTTCTAAAAATAGGAGAGTCCAGTGTCGGAGACTTCTAGGGATCCGATTCCCAAGTCCATTTAACATTGATGAGTTGCCATAGATGCTTAAATTTTACCATAAAGCAGTTTATTGTACGGCAGTGCATTTATGAATCGACTTTCATTAAGATAAATCATAACGAAGATAAAGCTTAGCCACATTGAACAAACAGAAACCAAAGCAAGTAAGGTAGTAACAGATGATGTGACCAGTTGATTAGCATTTTATAAAGCAAATACTTAAAACAAGAAGATAATTACAGACAGTAGAATAATCAAAACACAATAGAGACAGAGTATAGTTGGAGCTTTTAGACCTCTTAACTTACCCAGTTTGGTGCCAAGCCAGTACAACTGGGATGCCAGGGACAAAATGCTGAAGTTCAGGGATCCACTAATCAAGCAATTGTTATAAGTATCATAAGTAATAACCCCACTAGAAACAGTAAATTGGAATGTGAAGTTGCGAATTCAATGCACCTTTTTGAATATGTTTTCATAGCTTGCACGACTAACTAATGAGAAAGCTAGGACGAAAACATCTGCGCCTCGGTAGCTCAGTGGCCTTAACCTGTTGTAATCTTCTTGCCCTGCGAATCAGATAGGAAAACACTACAATCATCAAAAGCTGCTTAATTTCCTATATATCCAGTTTCAAGAAACAAACATGCTTAATTAAGAAAAATAACCAATAATGACAATATTACCAGCTGTGTCCCACAGGCCTAAGTTGACAGTGATGCCTTCAACTACCACATTTGCACTGAAGTTATCAAAGACTGTTGGTATATAGTCCTGATTGACAATAATAATACTATCAGAATTTGTGAATTTTCATAAAAGCACAGTTTTATGACAAATCCAGTAAATATCCTTCAAGTAAAGAGAGGCAGATGGGGGTAGAGGATAACCCTAGAGAATAAGTATAGTAAACCCAGAAATCAATTAACACGGGGCGGGGGAAGCACTAACTAGAAAAAAGCAAACCCATAACGAAATAGGTCAAGTTTTAAATATAAAGTTAAAAATACACAAAAAAACTGCAAATTTTGGATGCATATATAAACAATCTATATATCGAGGCCCGACTACACATACCAATATATATACACATAAAAAGAAAGTGGTAAATCCAAAAGGAGAAATTAAGGTGAGTGTTCCGAGGAAAAGGAGCAGTTACAGTGGGGAATTTGTTACTAGTATAGCAAATAAGCATACAAGTCTTGCCAACCGCCCCATCACCAACAGTTACACATTTGATGAACCTTGAAGCGTTTGAAGCCATTGAACATCAGCAAGACCCACTTGAGCAGAGCAGAGCAGAGCAAGCTAGTAGTAGTAGCAGGTTAGGTGAGGTGAGGTGAGGTGGGGGTGAAATTAGCAGCAGCTATTGTTATGACTTTTTGAAAGAAGAGAGAGAGAGAGTAAGAATAGAGAGAAGTCAGAAGCGGTGTGAGGATGATATTAAGTAATCACATCACATGATTCTCACTCGATCACTCTGCAGTAGCAGTTACCCAGTCCTTCATTTTTTTAGTTGACTTGTTCATTTCATTATTTTTAATTTAATTTTATACTTCTTCACACTTTGCCACTCCTACTCCTATTATTATAAACAAACTGTCCATTTAAAATTTTCTTTATGGTGGTAAGTATTGATTTAAATTTATTGTGCACACAAAATATATCATATTAATCCATGACACTTAAAAGGTGGTCCTCTTTGACAAAAGAAAAATCCTAAAGTACACATCCAAATATATTAAAAAGACTAAATTATTCTTAATATATGTGAAATGCCCTTAGATTTATTATACATCATATTTTATTATTATATAACTATTGAAAATTTCAATACATAAAATATTGGACGTACATTAAGATAATTGAGTTTTTTAGGGACACAAGATAATGTTTTGTTATCTAGTTTATTGTAACTAATTTATAATAATTCATTCACTAGCTTATTTCAAGCATTTTATTTTTATTAATAATTTATACTATTTGTTTGCTACAATTTTGTTATGATTATTACAGGAATAGAATGTTACGTTTGACAAAAATATAAGTTAAAAATCAATAAGCTATATATGAGCTGGGAAAAAGCCTAAATACTCTTTTGAATTAAACAGCTTATAGTTATAGTAGCTCATTTGAAATAAGCTACTAGTAGTAGTAGTAAATTAATCCTGGTTGCGACGGGGACATGTCTGCCAAAACTTAGAGGTCAGATCAACAGCATCTTGGTTCTAAACGCCGTCGTAGCCTTCTCCGCCTTACCATTACCATGTCCTCCCTGTAATTAAAAAAAGTATCAATCTTTCTTCACTCAGACAGACACAGACAAAACCCTAATCAAGTCTGAAAGAATGGGCGATAACAAGAGCAAACGAGGCCGAAAGCGCAAAAACCATGTACCCGAAACCCTCGACTCCCAAGCCCCCATCACCAACTCCTCTGCCCCCACCTTAGACGACGTCGTTTTCTCCGTCAGTAAGGTCGAGCTCATCGAACCATCGTCCACCACCACCCACCCCATTCGCCGCCGCGGCCGACCTCGTAAAATTACCCAAGACACACCCGAAAAAACCCTAGTTGCTTCCCCTACAAGGCGCATCGAGCCAAATGGCATTGCCGCTACTCATAATTCGGTTGCTGCAGAATGGGAGAATGTGGCAAGGGTGGTTCCTTCCATGGACGCGGTGGTGAAGGTGTTTTGTGTTCATACGGACCCAAATTTTTCGCTGCCATGGCAGCGAAAGCGCCAATACAGTTCGAGTAGTAGTGGTTTTGTAATTGGGGGTAGGAGGGTTTTGACAAATGCCCACTCGGTGGAACATTATACGCAGGTGAAGTTGAAGAAGCGTGGGTCCGATACAAAATTTGTGGCCACGGTGCTTGCCATTGGTACCGAATGTGATATCGGTGAGATGTGCGAACTTTAGTCAAAGTTTGTATCTTTATGCAATCATTTTGCTGTATTATTGTTCTAGCTACATGCTAAATGAATCTACATTTTGTGATTGCCAGGTCCTTGTTACCAATAGTAGGTTTGTGGTTTATTGGTGGTGCATGAACCAATTGATTGTAATTATGACTGTGAAATGCTTGATATGGAGTGTAACTGCTAAAGAATGCAATTACCTGCAATTATATGTTGCTACCGCACATGGTTTACTATGAGATACTTATTTAGTGTACACCCTAACAATAGTGTCTAGGGTTCCACCTTTTTTTTCAAAAAAAAAAAAAGGACTCGATGAGTTTTGAGCGGTTGAATTGGTTTACTAGACATTCTTTGCCGGCATTTGGGCTTGATGAATTGTTGGCAAACTTTGCAGACTGCCTTTAAATAGGTTCATGATTTGGGTCGGTGCAGATTTTGGTTTGCTAACAATTGTTAATAATCAATGTGATTTTGTGTACCGACCAATTTATTTTTATTATCATTTTTTGACAAGATATTGATTGTTTCACCTTATCCTGCAGCTATGCTTACTGTAGATGATGATGAGTTTTGGGAAGGGGTGTCACCCGTGGAGTTTGGGGATTTGCCTGCACTTCAAGATGCAGTGACGGTTGTGGGGTATCCAATTGGGGGAGATACAATATCTGTAACGAGTGGGGTTGTTTCGCGCATAGAGATTCTATCATATGTTCATGGGTCCACTGAGCTTCTGGGATTGCAGGTAAAAAATTTATGACTCCCATATTTATTATTTTTGACACTGTCCTGCTGACCGAATTGTCCTGACATGTCACAAACTTGGTTCGTTTGCAGATAGATGCTGCTATAAACTCTGGAAATTCTGGTGGACCCGCCTTTAATGACAAGGGGACTTGTGTGGGCATTGCTTTCCAGTCTCTTAAACATGATGATGCCGAGAATATAGGTTACGTCATACCAACACCAGTCATCAGGCACTTCATCCGAGATTATGAGAAGAATGGAGGATACACTGGTATGTTTATTGAAATTTGGATTGTTTCATGATGTTTTGCAATATATTAGTTCATATGTTGGTATATCAGCAAATTTGAACTTTAAGGAAATCATTAAAATACTTTCATATGTTGGTATATTGTTTGTAACGATTTTCCCTTTCGAGTTGCCCCATACTCAGAATGAATTAATGAGCCGGATAATTCTTTAGATTTTCAAATTCAACAACATTTTCATATTAGCTGAAGTCATTTATTAGAATGTAAAACCTTCAAATCACTAATAAAGCTGAAGTATTATATGATGTCGGACTAGTCACGCATTTTGTAGATTGTTTAGCATACGTTTTGGTTGTAGCATTTGTTTGTCAGATATTATTTCCTCAGTTTGGCCTTCTTGCCTTTGACATTGTTTTGTTTATTTGTTAATTGTAACTTAGTCTTTTATTTTTTTCTTTTGCATCTGGTTCTATTTTCATAATCATATATTTGTTTTCCAGGATTCCCTATTCTTGGGGTTGAGTGGCAAAAGATGGAAAATCCAGATTTGCGTTTGTCAGTGGGGATGAAATTTAATCAGAAGGGTGTTCGTATAAGAAGAATTGATCCCACTGCACCAGAGTTCAAGGTTTTGAGGTCATCTGATATCATACTCAGCTTTGATGGGGTTGATATTGCTAATGATGGAACAGGTAGGAATGTCTTTCTATCCAATAGGCCATTAGTTATTATTGTTTTTTGTTAAAATGAGTCAAGTGTTTTTTTGCTTTTGTTTTTCTTTTTTCTTATTGCCTTCTGCTGTGCATCATATCCAACTTGCTACTCTGTTTTTGTTTTGCCACAGTACAAACTTAATTTATTAGATTGTTAAAGGTTAAATATGTCTATTTTTAGTATTTACCCCCAATAACTATTTATTATGACAGCATAGGTAAGATTTGCTTCCCTCTTCCCTCTTCGCGAACTAGTGTTTTGTTTTAGATTTGTTGGGTGGACTCCCATATGCATATATGAATATTATATCTTCGCTTATGAAAATGGAATAATTATACGTGTTGCTTTTCCTTGAAAATTTCATTTTAGAATCATTGAGAACTGTATTCATATATTGGGGTTTTGGACTCTGCTATATTATATTTGTAGTTGCTTAGTTAGTTTCTATGGACAACTATGAAGTGTATACTTTTTGAATACCAAATCCTTCTTCCATTTTTCTATAATAGCTTTCTCTGACAGTTGTATCTTGAGTTGCTGTTGCAAAAGTGTATTGTAATCTAGTCTGTAGTTCCTTTTTCCGCTTCCTAACTCTATTTTTGGTGACTTCCAGTGCCGTTTAGGCATGGAGAGCGGATAGGTTTCAGTTACCTTGTTTCACAGAAATATACTGGAGACAATGCGGCAATCAAAGTTCTGCGCAATTCTGAAACACTCAAATTTGACATCAAACTTGCATCTCACAGAAGGCTAATTCCAGCACACAACAAAGGCAGACCTCCGTCATATTACATTATTGCAGGATTTGTTTTTACAACCGTATCAGTTCCATATCTTCGTTCTGAGGTGCACATTTGTTTCAAAACTTTCTGAATGCATTTGGATTCATGCCGCCGACTATAGTCAAAACACTAGTCATGTCAAGTGAACAACTTATTTCTATTACATGGATAATATTACTCTAATAATACTTTTTTTTTTGGGCCGAGGGGGTGGGCACCGAGGCTTATGATAACAAAAATAGATTAATAAAGGATAATATTATTGACAAAGTTAGATTGCAAAACTTCTAGTTAGGTTCAGTGTTAATTTAAAGGCTCTTTCCTCATCTTCTTAATGTTTCTTTTGGTTTAGAGTCACAAAATTACTAACGAAGATGTTGTCAAGCATCGCTGATCATATTCCATGACCATTTTTAACTGTTAACACAGGCAGTAATGGCCATTATGACATGGTAATTGCTTTATGGTCCATTATGGAATACAGATCATTAGGTATTATGACGGCCATTACAATATTGATTTTCGTTCTTACTGCGATATCGCCATGTAACAATGGAGACATCTCTGAAACATCAGATGTTGCATAACATAATAGGCTTTCCTTGAAACCTTGATGAGTGTTTTCCCCTTTGACTTCTGATAGCATGATTGCTGAATGGCACACATGAATAACTAAAATTCACAAGAAGTAATTTTACATGTTTTTACATGTTTGCCATACAAAAAGTAATTTTACTTTTCACTCGTGCTATCATTAGAGGTGCTATTTTTTGTACATCTCAGTAATCAGTATATATGTCTAAACAACATAACCTAGGTAGTTAACCTTTTATTTCGTTACCTATTTGAGCTACTTTTATTTTTTGCCTTCAAGTGTTGTTCTTATAAATTTGAACATCCAAGGCTTCTTTGCATTATAATTGTTTCTCTTTGTTGCACATTTTAATCGTGACTTTAATGTAGCATATCTTATTATATGCAAGTTGATACTCTAAAATTTTCCTTAGGAAATGTATTTATTTATATGAACAGTGGTTATCTGGTATTTTGAAAATATCCTGTTGGATCATGTGAATCTAATTTGATTTTAATCGTCCTATAATTTGAATGATATATGAGTTGTTTGTTGAGTAGATGAATGATGCTAATGTCTACTCATATTTTAAAACTGATTGGCTAATAGTAATACCTATCATTTAGCAAGGATGTCTGCCAATTTTTCGGTGATATGTTGTTGTACTTGGTCTAATATTTCCTCTAGCTTCTATTTACTTGTACAACTTTAAGTCTTTATCACAAATTTTTATTGATTTAAGTTGTCATATCATGGTTGTTCATATTTGTTTAAGCTTTTCCCTGTTACCATATGTATTAACTTTTTATGCATGCATATTTAGTACGGAAAGGATTATGATCTCGAAGCTCCGGTCAAGCTCCTGGACAAACTTTTGTACGAAATGCCTCAATCTCCTGATGAACAGATTGTTGTGGTCTCTCAGGTGCTTCCCCCCCCCCCCTCCTCCTCATTTTTACTTGTTTATTTATGCTATTGTAGGTTCAGTGTTGTATGGAAGTAGTCTCCTGGTCTTATACTCACGTTTTCTCTACCTTGTCAAATTGTTTTAAAGGTACTAGTGGCTGATATCAATATAGGATACGAGGACATTGTCAACACCCAGGTTAATTCTGGTTGCCAATGCAAGTGCTTGTGATATCTGTAACTTAATTGGTTTAATATTTCTATATCTGAGTGCTTTTGCTTCATTATATATGTTTAGGTTATTGCTTTCAATGGTCAGCCTGTGAAGAATCTAAAGAGCTTGGCCAACATGGTAGAGAACTGTGATGCCGAGTTTTTGAAATTCGATTTGGAATACCAGCAGGTATACTCTCGTCCACTCCTCTTGCTCTCCTCTCTCGTTATACCCATTTTTCCTTGAAATATTTTGTAATCCTTTTTGTTCATGCAGATTGTCGTTCTTCAGACAAAGACAGCTAAAGCAGCAACCGTAGACATCCTAGCAACACATTGTATACCTTCAGCCATGTCTGATGATCTCAAGACATGAGGCTTATATAATCAAGAGGGTCCTTAAGTCTTGCCAAAAAAAAATCTTGATTCCCCAGTTGTGCGCACCATATTTTCTTTATTATTATTATTATTATTATTATTATTATTATTATTATTATTATTATTATTATTATTATTATTTGTCTTGGTTTTGAAGTCACTTGCCACCCCCCCCCCCCCCCGGGGTCCCGCCAACACAAAAAAACCCACCCCACAAGATGTAGAGCAATCTATCAAGTGTTAGATTCAGAACAATGTGTACCCAGCAATTTTGTGTAGCTGGTCTGATTATGTAGTGATTGTTGCTGGGTTGCTTCTACCTATTGATTTTAATTGTTGGTTAGTAGCGTAGAAGGGACAGGATGTGAAATTTTTATTTGATTGCAGCTTTCAGTCTTTAGCTTTCTTTTGTTGTTTTTTTTTATTAAAAAAAATCGTTTTGGTATTCTAACTTAGAAAATGATTGGCAACTAGACAACCTTTGTCTTGTACGGCTCCACCTGTACTGACTAATTGTTAATATAATTAAGTAAATGTTTGCTTTTTTGGGAGTGCAAGGAAAGTACTTCGCCTCCATATTTGCAACCTTAGTGGAAAGGCAGCCTATTTAAATTACCAGTCATCTCCTAATTATCTACCTACTTAATAAAATAGTTGCTTTCAAATCCCATTACTAATCTCAGTATTGTAGGAAAATATTCGTAGGGTTCATACACAAGCGTGCGTGCTGTTGAGGGATATTGCACCGACAGATCTTGAAGACAGGAGGAGTCAGGACCGACACGTACGGCAAGATTGGGGCAGGACTATAAGAAACTGAATAATTAATTTAAATATGAAGGTTATAATACAGTTTGTGTACTAGCTCTGTGATTTTGCATTAGAAGAGGGGTGCTATGGGAGGAAGAAGGCAGCTGCCCTTGATGGTCGGCTGCAGCATGCATTCCGCTATTCTCCTCATCTTCTATACACTGCCCCCACATCACTCCATAAAATCCCGTGACAATCACAATTGCTCCAATAACACTGCACGTTTACGCAGACATGCAAATTGGTTAATAATATTGGAAATTACTTGTATTGCAACTAGCCATGGAGCTTAGCCCCATATTTTTTTAACATTAATTTGGGATAAGTAGATGTAGTTTTTCAGTTCAAACAGAGGTGCAGATGTTGTATGTGTGTTTGTGTCGGTGTGAAAGAGAAACGGAGAGTTTTCACCTTCCTAGATGGAGTGTGTCACCAAGGAAGATGACGCCAAATAGGGCAGCGATAGCAACGCTGATGGGCTTAAACGTGGACACGAAAACGGGGTCTTTCTTATGTATACACCATGTTGTTGAAAAAATACGAATAAAATATATGATTCAAATATAAAATAAAGAATGACAGAAATTTGACTTATCGATTATGTTGAGCAGAGGCATGCAGTGCACTGTCCTTAAGTAGAAATTTTGCCCCTCGGAGAACTTTTTTTTTTCTCGGTGCTAAGGTCACTGACGAAATCCTACTCCAGAATTCAACGGCTCTTCACCAACTAACCAGCACTTAAAATAGTTGAATGACCCATGAACAACTTCTAATTTTCCTTACTCAAACTCAAAAAATAGACATTGTTATATATATATATATATATATATTTATATATATACACTACATGAACGTGATCAACTAGCCAACCACTAATCTATCATCACATGCTACAGAAGATATATATATATGATGACAACGGTAATATCCAACATAGCAACGGTAATCCAATAATATTGCAACGGTAAAAATAAATAAATAAATAATGTCTCAATAATAAGTATTTAATATAAATTTAACCGTTACAAATCTCCATAAATTAATATGTATTATAATTCATTTAATTTACTCATTAAACTCTTTTAATGGTACATCACTAAATAAAATATAAAAGTATTTTTAACTTTGTAATATATTATTTGTATAAAATAATACACATGTTTGTACCCAAAATGTTACCACACATCCAAAGACAGCCTAATAAAATAGGAACCAGATTAGATACTCTAGTTGTAGGTAGGAAGCTTCATCCATGACCACTAGTCCACTAGACGAATTAAAAAGCTGGCTAGTTAACTTACCGAGTAGATGATAGCGATTAGCTCGATCCCAGTCCTTATTTTCCAAGCATTTGGGTGGTCTCTCTATGCAACTAAAGAGACTAGTGTGCATTGGATGGCCCCAAACCAAACAAGCAATAGAAAGCCACTGTTAACGCCAAGATCTTTCTTCACGTCCCAATCACGAAAGACGTCCTGATCCTGCACAGTAAACACAACAATACCACAAGCTTGACGGCCGGACCGCCGGGGGATAGCTCAGGCGTGAGAGTAAGTATGTCTGTTTACAAGGTTAACTCAAGAGGCAAAAGTCTAGTGCAATGTGAGAATCAATTGTGTTCATCTATCGTTGTGTGTGTGTAATACATACCTCTACCGTGAAGACTTACTCGGTGGGAAATAATATCTTTTTCTGGAATATTGTGCCACCTACCACCATCTGACATATCCCCATGATCTGATGGGTTCTACCGGCTGCATGAAACCTGTACATTGCTTTTTGCTGCTGTTCACCTCGCCGGCCGGCTATAATCCCATCCACATTAATGTATGGCAGGTATCTTGGTCAACTGTCATACTATATCATCATTACAAGTCAAAGTAATAGATATTAAAAGACCCAATGGGTTGACCCATTGACCCAGCCCGGTTTCTATAGGATTAAATGAAGTCAATATAATGATTGGGCCCAATGAGCCCAATATCTTAATTAATAAGTGAATCCAATGTACCCGGCCCAATATAGGAGAAATATCATGACCCAACATTACCCCCTAGTTTTTTAGTTAAACATGATGTTTAATAGAAAACTATAAATGGTCCATGATAACAGAATTTAATAAAGGCCCAAAAGTGAGAGATAGTTGAAGTATACCCACTTTGATGTGTAAAATAGGCTAAGAGATGGCAGGATGCCCAGGATAATAGGCCCATTCTGATAAAGGATTTTAATTTGAACAAGATGGACCGATACAGGAAACTCAATGGTTAGGCCCAATCGGGTGAAATATCCAAAGGTCATCCAAACACGCCTCATTCGAATTCTCATCATTACTGTTAATTAATGCGCCGGCCTTGATTCCTGTATAACCGTCAGTATAAAAAGCTAACTTTACCAATTTGAACAATTTTACCTGGCAATTCAAATTTCAAAACTTCAAGCTTTCTTCACTTCTATCAAATTCTCTTTGCACTTCTCTGCAAATTTGTTGACAATGGCGTCTCAAGATTCCGATCAAGGCATTCCCCTGTCAGTTGAACCCATCAGCTCCATTGTTCCAGACTCTAACCCTAGCAAGGGCGCCTCGAGCTCTGGTCAAGCTACTGCGACCACTTCGAAGAAACAGACACCAACCTTTTCTCCTAGCCCTTCTGAGTTTTATGGAGACAATGAGCTATACGTTCATGCCAACATCTCCTCGAAAGTTGTTGAAGCCGATCTGGATAGGCTTCGAACCCGCTGCCATATCCCAGAAACCCATCAGATAAGAGTTCCCAGGTTTGGGGAAAAAATGTACCAACGTCCTGAAGGGTGGATAGCCGTGACGACAACCATTTTGGAGAAAGGCATCCGATTCCCCCTGCATGCCTTCGTGGTGACCCTGTTAGGGTTTCTGGGGATCGGGTTCGCCCAACTGATGCCGAACTCATACATTCATATTCTGGCATTCATAGCCCTATGTCACGAATTCGGCGTCGAACCTTCACTCGATTTTTTCTTCACAATATACAAGGTCGGTCAATCTCGGGAAAAAGGATTCAAGGCCATAAGTAAACTCTCTTCAAAAGCAGGAGAGAATTTTGAGAGACGCTCATTAGTAAATACTCCTTCGAGCAACAAAAAATGGCACGAGCGATGGTTTTTTGTTAAAGGGCCCGAATTCTCTTCCTTACCTGGCTGGGCAACAGATGAGAAAATTTCTGCTGACTTCGGGGATGTCTCCGAAGAACGTGAAGCTGAGATAATAGAGCTTCTGGACAACTTCCCGAGGGAGGAATGGAATTACAGACTTCTTTCCAACCAAGCGTGGTTGTACAATCACAAATGTAAGTATGAATTTATTTCGTGGATATTCGAAATTCATGCAATGTAAACTTCTGACATAGAACTGTTATTCTTTTGTAGTGACTTTGATCAAACCATCACTTTCGGAGATAAAAGAATTAGAAGATTTGATAGCTGGGAGACCGGTAGAAGCCCCCACCGATTCTTTACAACATGAAGTCCCCTCTGAAGAGAATGTTGAAAAATTTGCAGGTGCTGATGCAAGACCTTCACAACAGGATGCTTCTTCCAAATTCAACCCATCTACCGAAAGACCAACTGAAGAGCCCAGAGCCCATGCAACAGAAGATGAAGAACCTATTCTTCCAGAAAAAGTTCTTCAGCTTCGACGAAAGAAGAGGGCTGTCCGAAAACCTCGGCTAATCTCCATCCCCTCTGATTCTGAAGAATTTTCCGAACCTGAACCCTCCTTCAATCCGATACCTTCATCCACCATTCCAACAACAACGGCCGACTCAGTGCCACCGAACAAAAGTCCAGTACCCCCAACTGCCGACCCTTCACCACTGATCGTAGATCCAATACCCCCAATTGCTGATATAGTACCTCCGACCACAGACACAGTACCCCCAACTACTGCCCCTCCATTGGTTCGAACAAGTTTACTGGATCTTTCCGTGGAGGAACGAAGACAAATGCTTAGGGTCAAAAAGTTGAGAAGCACGATCGTCCCCCTAACCCCTGATGAGCTTAGGGTTCCTTCTGTAAACATTCATCCTTCAACGAGACCCGAGGAGATTTCAACGGTAAATGAAGATGAGGAAATAAACGAGTCTGCTGCGGGACCATCTCGAAAAAGAAAACGATCAGCTGACAATGACTCTATTCCAACGTCTCCAACTCTTCCAGTTCGGGATCCATCTCCAACTCGGTCTGTTTCCCCCGAAAACATCTATATGGACCCTTCTCCTGTACGAGATCAACCGATGCCTTCCCCCCCAAGGCCTTCAACACGAAGTTTCCATGACGAGGCAACCGGAGGGTCGACTTTATGGCCTCACTTCAACGTTAATTTCCCATTTCACCTGTTTGAAGCCTTCGTCCAGGAGAATGATGATCACCGATTCAATACCCATACGAATGGGAACTTTCTTGACGAAGGCATGAGTTACTTGGCAAAGGTAAGTAAGAATTTTATCAGGCAAATATTTCTTCATTTGCTAAAATACTTAAAATTTACTGAACACTGTTGAATATGTGCAGGCGGTCGCTGTCTTCGGGCGTTTACGTCCCAGGCATCTGAATGCCGAATCCGATGAGGAGACTCTGAGGAGGGAGAACAACATGCTGAAGGCTACGTTGGCTCGAGAGAGGGAGGAACATGAATCTGCCCTTCATACCAACGAGAGTCTTCAAAGAGAATTGGCCCAGACTAAGGAGGATATGAAGGAAACTCATGATGTGCTGAGCTCGGTCAGAGGAGAGTTGAAGACATCGAGAGCCAGTGAACAGAAGTTATCCATGCTGAATATCCGCTTTGTAGCTGAGACCGAGGCTTTGAAGACTTCCAAAGAGGATCTTGTTGCAGCCAACCAACAACTATCGACCCAACTCCGTGAAGCTCAGACGAAGGCCCGATCTGTCAAAAAAGTTCAGAAGGCCAAGCGTCGTAAGCTTCGCGGTAAGATAAAGGCACTTCAGGAGCGAGATCCACCTTTGACCGAAGATATGATTGCCCAAATTCGGGCGGACTATCGTACATCGGACGAACTGGGATCAGAAATCTTAAAGGTTTATTATGAAGGTTATGAGGAGTGCCGTAGTATAGGAAAGGAAAAGTTGGTGGCTGCTCAACTAGATCCATCTTTATTGGATTGGGAAGTTACCAAGAACTAAAGACAATTTTATTTTGATTTATAGGACTTGTAAAAATTATCTATTTTTGTAATCAGATTTGAATATTAATGAATTCGGACTTCGTCCATTATGACTTCGGTGCGTTTGTATTGCGTGAATTCCTAAGTACTTGTGTTACTGAAAAAATACATAATAGCTCTGAGGACTCAGTTGTTACTAACAATTAATCATAACAGATGAAGTTTAAATAATGAGGTATTCCGAACTCAACACTTAGAAAAAATTTAGGTAATAGAGTTAAGGGATACTTATTCGGTCATCGAAGTGTGAGACGGATCTGCTTCATTGAAGGTTAATTTACCCCGAAAGGCCTAACAGAACCAAAAGATGACACTTGCCTACCACAAAGGGCCTGACAAGGTCTAAGTGGCGACAAATGCCTACCCCGAAGGGCCTGACACTGCCAAATAGTGGCGACAAATGCCTACCCCGAAGGGCCTGACACTGCCAAATAGTGGCGACAAATGCCTACCCCGAAGGGCCTGACACTGCCAAATAGTGGCGACAAATGCCTACCCCGAAGGGCCTGACAATGCCAAATAGTGACCACCTGCCGAAGAGGCTACCATCGAATGGTCAGCAAGTCCTCCCGAACCTCCTAACTCCTTTGAACTGAGCAGCAACAAAGACAAAACCTTTTGAGGGAAAAGATGATCTTTTATTGATGATGATGTAGATATTTACAGACTTTTGATGTATTGACAATAAATCTACTGAAAATATTTTCTGAGCCGGCCAGCGTGCCAAGTGTTTTTGATTACTGAGCCATCTAATGCCTTCAAACGATAAGTCCCCGGCTTCGGAACCTCTGTGACTTCATAAGGTCCTTCCCAATTTGGCATTAGCTTTCCCAAATTCTGAGGTGTAGACGCTTCGACTTCTCTGAGAACAAAATCTCCTACCTCAAATCTGCGAAGTTTTACCCCCTTATTGTAATGCTTGGCCACTCTTCGCTGATATGCTGCCAATCTGATTAAGGCTATTTCCCTGACTTCTTCCAACAGATCAAGATTGGTCTTCAGTCCTTCTTCGTTGTAGATCTCATTGAATTGACTGACTCGAAGACTCGGAGATCCAATTTCAATTGGGACTAAGGCATCAGTACCATAAGCCAATCTGAAAGGGGAATCTCCTGTTATAGTCCTCGGAGTAGTTCGATATGCCCATAATACGCTTAATAACTCTTCTGGCCATCTGCCTTTAGCTTCGTCCAGTCTGCGTTTGATCCCGTTCAATAGCGTTCTGTTGGTCACTTCAACTTGTCCGTTTGATTGAGGATGAGCCACTGAAGTCTTTCTGTGCTGGATCCCCAACTCTGCTAAGAAAGCTTCAAATTTTGATCCAACAAACTGACGGCCATTGTCTGATATTACCACCTTAGGAATTCCGAAACGAAATACAACTGACTCTTTCATGAATTTCAAACATTCCTGTTCCGTTATTGACCTAAGTGGCTTTGCTTCAACCCATTTGGTCATATAGTCTATGGCAACTATAACAAAACTGACCTGACCTTTTGCTTTCGGTAGCGGCCCCAATATATCAACCCCCCAGACAGCGAAGGGTATAGGAGATAGGATCGAGTATAGCTCTTCTGGTGGCTGATGCGGTATTGGACTGTTGAGCTGGCACTTCTCGCACTTCTTCACATATTCGGTTGCTTCCTTGAAGATTGTAGGCCAGTAGTATCCCTGACGAAGTACTTTATAGGCTAATGACTTAGCAGCCATATGGTCGCCACAAATTCCTTCATGCACTTCTCGGAGAGCGTATTCAGCTTCTGATGGAGTTAGACATTTCAATAATGGAGAAGAGAAGGCCCTTCGGAAAAGATCCCCATCAATCAGAACAAAATTAGCACTTTTATATTTGACTTTCTTGGCGAGCATCCGATCCGAAGGTAAGACGCCATCAGCCAAATATTCTATGTAGGGAGTCAACCAGCAGTTGGTTCGGTCAATGCACGTTACAACTTCATGATGAACACTAGGATGTTGTAGAATTTCCAAGTATACTGATCCTTCAAAAACATTAACATCCGTAGTGGCTAGTTTGGCGAGTGCATCAGCGATGGAATTGTTGCTACGTTCGACCCCCTGAAATTCGTAGGATGAGAAATATCGAAGCCGATCCTTTAATTCTTTCAGATATTTGATCATTCTTGGACCTCGGGCTTCGTATTCCCCAGAAAACTGTTTAACGACTAACTGAGAATCACTGAAAATGACTATTCTTTGTACTTCAAGACTCTTCGCTAATCGCAAACCAGCCAAGACTGCTTCGTATTCTGCCTCATTATTTGTAGCTTTGAACTGAAACCGGATAGCCTGCTGCACTTTGAACCCCTCCGGGCTTGTCAAAATAATCCCTGCTCCACTGACGTCTGAAGTTGAAGACCCATCTGCAAACAGCGTCCACGAACTATCTTTCTGTTGAAGAACGACAACTGCCCTGTCAGACCCTTCAGTTTCGACAACGGCTTCATCAGCTTCAGAAAATGAACATTCAATCATAAAATCAGCTAAAGCTTGACCCTTGATGGCAGTTCGGGGATGATATTCAATGAAGAATTGAGATAATTCCATCGTCCATGCAGCTAATCTCCCTGATACCTCTGGTCTGCTCATAATCTTCTTCAAAGGCTGATCCGTGTATACTATTACCAGTCTACCCTGGAAATATTGCCTAAGCTTTCGACTAGCAGTTATTAAGGCGAAAGCAAACTTCTCAATGTTTGGGTATCTGGTTTCAGCATCTCGGAGGACATGGCTCACATAATAAACCGGATGTTGTTTGCCTCCAACCTCTCGTACCAAAACAGCTCCTATTGCCATCGGACTAGCTGCGAGGTATAAATATAGAGGCTCGGCAGGGACGGGTTTCACTAGCAAAGGCGCCGAAGATAAATAGGACTTGATGCTTTGAAAGGCGTCTTCACATTCTGAAGTCCATTGGAATGTTTTTGAATTTTTCGGCCCTTTCAACGTGTTGAAGAACGGTAAACATCTTTCCGCTGACTTGGACATAAACCTCCGCAAAGCTGCAATCCTTCCAGTCAGACGTTGAACATCTTTAAACGACTGAGGAGTCTTCATGTCTAGGATCGCTTGAATCTTCTCCGGATTGGCTTCGATTCCTCTTCGGCTAACAAGATAACCCAGAAATTTACCAGAACCCAGACCGAAAGTGCATTTAGTAGGGTTCAGCCTCAAGTTATGATGACGAATAGTCTGGAAGCATTCTTCTAAGTCGTCCAAATGCTTATGTACCAACATGCTTTTGACAATCATATCATCTACATAAACTTCAATATTCCTACCCAACTGATGTCTGAAAATATGGTTCATCATTCTCTGGTATGTGGCTCCGGCGTTAATAAGGCCGAAAGTCATTTTCTTGTAGGCATATACCGAACGATGCGTAATGAACGCCGTCTTCGGTATATCCTCTTTACACATGGAGATCTGATGATACCCAGAAAATGCGTCCATAAAACTTAATAGAGCATACCCCGAAGTGGCATCAATGAGCTGGTCGATGTGGGGCAGCGGGTAGAAATCCTTCGGACAGGCTTTGTTCAGATCGCTATAATCAATGCAGACTCGCCACTTGCCATTATGTTTCTGGACCAGGACCACATTAGCCATCCACTGCGGGTAGTCGATTTCAAAGATAAAATCAGCTGCCAGCAATTTTGCAATTTCCTCATCAATGATCCGTTGACGCTCTGGTGCAAAGATCCTCCTCTTCTGCCGCACTGGCTTCTTTGACGGGTCCACCTCCAATCGATGCTCCGCAATGTTCCTGCTTACTCCTGGCATGTCCTGAGGTTCCCATGCAAAAATGTCGACAAAACATCTCAGGAGCTCTATGAGGTTCGTCCGGAGAGGTTCCGGCAAGCCCGAACCTATTTTCACTGTTTTGTTCTCTTTGCCAGGAATGAGCTCTATTTCTTCTGTCTCTTCAGCTGGTGTGACCGACGGTTCTGAACTGCTTTCGGTGAAGGGTTCGACCTCAATCGCCATGGTTTGTTGTTGCTTTGATACCCCCACTCCCGAAGTGATAACGGCATTTCTGTAACATCTTCTGGCCAGGTCCAGATCTCCTTTCACCTCACCGACCCCATGAGCAGTGGGAAATTTGATTTTGAAATGGGGTATTGATGTTATAGCTTGCAGAGCAATTAAAGTGGGCCGCCCCAAGATAGCATTATAAGCAGAATCGACGTGCACAACATAAAATTTACAGATAATTTTTACCTGTTGGGGGGCTGTTCCAAATATGACCGGTAGCTCAATAGTCCCGGCCACCTTAACCGGATCATTGCTGAAACCATAAAGAGGAGCCTCCTGCCCTATTTCCATCTTCTGTCCTTCCAGATTCATTCTTTGGTAAGCATGAGCATATAGGATGTCAACAGAAGATCCATTGTCCACCATCATTCTTTTCATGTCCACCGGACCCACCTGTGCAGTCAGTACCAATGATCCTTCGTGTGGTTCGACGGGTTCCGAAGGGTAATCCTCATCAGTAAAAGAGATTACGGTGTTCGGATAAGGTCTGTCGGTCTTCGGGAAGGTACCCGCCACCAACATGACCGAATCCAAATGGCTTCGGCGCTTCCTCCCAACTAGCTTTCCAGAAGTCCCCCCGGTGATGACATCGATCACGTGCCTGGCTGGTTGTCCCGTAACTGGCAACGCCTGCTGAACTGGTTGGACTGCCTGGACGGGTGTCGGGCCTTGTTGTTGATTATCTCTGGCAGCTATGTACTGGACTAAAGATCCACCTTGTATCTTTCTTTCGATGAACTCTTTTAAACTGGCACAATCGTTCGTATCGTGACCCGAGGCCTGATGATAATCACAATACTTGCGAGGGTTACCTTTTCCGGGCTTGATGTTATCTCGAGGTGGTTCAAAGATCGGTTGGTTTTTTATTTGGTCTAAGATAACAGCCCTATCTGTGTTAAGTGTTGTATAAACTCTGTTCACCCTTTGAGGTGGAGCGGACGAACGTCCTCCACCCTGCCTCCAATTGTTGTACCTCTTCGATCCGCCTTCGTGGCGATCTTTATTCCCTTCAGGTCTCTTCTGGTCCGCATCGGTCTTATCTCTATCTGTCTCTTTGAACCGATCCGAAGGACGCTTGAGACTGTCCATGGCTTCTTCTACCACGATATAACCTTCGGCTTTGTCAAAGGCTTCGGCGAGACTCTTCGGATGGTTAAACATAAGTTTCTTCACCAACTTTTCCGATTTGACCAGATCTAAACCATTCTGAAACAATCCTACAGCCTGTAGATCATTCAGATCTGCCACTTGGCCGACTGCTTCACGGAATCGCTTCACGTACTGGCCCAAAGACTCGTTAGAGGACTGTCGGACTTGAGCCAATGAACCAGTTGGTTTTCCTCTTCTTCTGTTGCTCCCAAAACGAGCATGAAATTTACTGCACATATCTTCCCAGGACGAAATGGAATCCGAGGGTAGGGTCCCCATCCATTGTCGGGCATCTTTTCTGAGTGTTGTGACAAACGTATGACATTTAGCTGCATCGCTAAAGTCATAATAATCCATAAGTCGGTCGAATGCCTGACTATGGTCGTAAGGGTCCCCTGATCCATCATAACTCTCTATGTGGGGCAACTTCTTGGTGGGATCAGCCTTTTCACTAAGGATTTCCGCGGAAAAAGGGGATGCCTTCTTTCCCGGAGTGTCTTTGGTTTTCTGTACTTCGGCAAGTTGCTTCCGAAGCTCCTTCAACTCTTTAACCAGATACTCCACACCTTCTGGTTGAGATGATGCCTCCTTCTCTGGCAATTCTTTCTTCTTGTGGGCAGATCGGATCTTTTCAACAGAACCTTCCATCCTAGAGGGGCTTCTCCTATGACGAGTATCTACAGGGCGGGGTACCCTCAGTAGACTCTCGGGAGTATGTCCTCTGGATATACTTCGCCTTTGACTTCGGGCACTGTGACGAGAATGTGCAACGATAAGTGCTCTCTTTGCATGCTCCGGAGTGCGATCTCTGGATCGACCTCTTCGTGAACTTCGTCTGTGCTCCCCGGATTCGACGGGGAGATATACCTTCTTGGATCTCTGAGGAGTAGGGCTCCGAGATCTTCTTCTTTCTCTAGTTCGACCTAGAGACTCCCGTACTGAGTGAGCAGGTTCTTTTCCGCTTCGATGACCTTGCTCTTCGGATTGGACATAACTGAGCTCCTCGTCCCTTAATTCTGCCACTCGAGTCATTTGCTCTGCTATGTCCTGACGTTGTTTCATAAGTGCTTCCATGGCCTTATCTGCTTCATCTGCCATCTTTGCCAACCGGGAGGCTTTTGCGTTTTGGTCATCTCGGTTTCGAGTTCTAGGCGAGGTGCCTTCTACTCGTTTCCGACCATGACCAGGCTCTCTCTCTGTGGGGAATATAAGCTTACGCTTTGCTTTGCCTACCGCCCTTGGTCGAGAATCTTCAGGTGAACGTTTGGATGCTGTGCTAGCATGGACACTTATAGTTGGTCCCAAACGATCTTTGGCAGATATTCGCGGTGCTGAATCACTGACAGCCATCGGCTGTCCTTCGGGTGTAGATGTTCTACTCTTCCCCATGCAAACTGGATAGAATAAAACAGAGTGAGTGATTGAAAAATGCTCAAGACACTAGAACTCAACCCTCCTTCTAGCGCCAATGTTAACGCCAAGATCTTTCTTCACGTCCCAATCACGAAAGACGTCCTGATCCTGCACAGTAAACACAACAACACCACAAGCTTGACGGCCGGACCGCCGGGGGATAGCTCAGGCGTGAGAGTAAGTATGTCTGTTTACAAGGTTAACTCAAGAGGCAAAAGTCTAGTGCAATGTGAGAATCAATTGTGTTCATCTATCGTTGTGTGTGTGTAATACATACCTCTACCGTGAAGACTTACTCGGTGGGAAATAATATCTTTTTCTGGAATATTGTGCCACCTACCACCATCTGACATATCCCCATGATCTGATGGGTTCTACCGGCTGCATGAAACCTGTACATTGCTTTTTGCTGCTGTTCACCTCGCCGGCCGGCTATAATCCCATCCACATTAATGTATGGCAGGTATCTTGGTCAACTGTCATACTATATCATCATTACAAGTCAAAGTAATAGATATTAAAAGACCCAATGGGTTGACCCATTGACCCAGCCCGGTTTCTATAGGATTAAATGAAGTCAATATAATGATTGGGCCCAATGAGCCCAATATCTTAATTAATAAGTGAATCCAATGTACCCGGCCCAATATAGGAGAAATATCATGACCCAACAGCCACTATGGTCAATTCTGATGGATAGCCTTTGAGAAGTTCTGCAAGCAACAAAGAAAGATGACGGATGATCAGTTTAATTCCCATGAAGAGGAGGAATTTGTTAGTTCTTCCAAGTGCTCTTTTTCCTCCAGCTTACCTGACAAGTGTTCCATATGGAAACAGATAAACTAGCAATTGCAAGGAAAAGACCTCCAACAATCCATTTATTTTTTGTTGTCAACATGTTGGAGAAATGAGAATGACAGAGATTGCAGCAGCAAGGAACTGATTGCAGGACCCTTGTAAAGGGTTACAACCATGGCTCCCGAGATTGATACCAAGGTTGCCATGATTTTAATCTGGCTTCTCGAGCTCCTTAAATTTATCTTTTCCATCCTGCAAGTATATAAAAAGAAAGTCAGACTAGTTCCCTTTAAATTCAATGATTGATGTGGTTCCCAATATCTCTCTCTCTATATCTATCAGTGTCTCAACAATATGTGAAAAGAGGGAAACCTGAAGAGAACAGCAAGCAAAAAGGTAAAGGCTGGAATCAAGTTACTCAAAGCAGATGCAAGAGTGGGAGAGCTGTAATTTACGCCGGTGAATACACAGTTCTCAGTTCTAAATAACAGTAATCCTGCAAATTAAAAATTGTACCAAAGATCTAATCTTCATTTTCTTATAAAGAATTAACACAAGATTTTAAATCAATGGAATGAAGACCTCTTCTTGCATACCCAATCAGGCCCAGAAGAAAAAATTAACAGAGGAGAGAAAAAGTGAGAGGTCTACTTGATCTGCACAGAAGAAGAAAAAAGCATAAAAATAAATCTGAATTTTTATAGCAAAATAGCAGTTCGGTGGTTGGAATTACAAACAAATACTTGCTACCTATGGAAGATGAGAGAAGAACGGAGGATGATGAGAGTGGCAAGGGAATTAGAGTAGACAACAAACACAAAGTGGCTCATCCCTTTAGACATTGCTGCTTTGCCAACATCAAGGCATTCCACCATCACCATGGCTGCAAATGCCACCACACTCGGCTTTAATCCCATCTTTCACTCTTTCTTTCTGTCTGTCACTCTTATCTTCTGCGAATATATATATATATATATATATATATATATATATATATATATGAAAATGATCCAGCCGTCTAAAATTAGAATCAATGGCTAAGATGAGGGCCCAACCACTACTCCCTTTAGCGGCCAGCCAAAATTTTTTTGTTGGCAGCTACTTCTTCTAACGGTCCGTCAAAATATCTGTGTGTCAACAAGCAGACAAAAAGTGATCTCTGTGTGTGTCAGTATTGTATTAGTCAATTATTTAACTTATCATAAAATTAACTTCATGATAACTGCATCCCTAAAAATACATATTGCTTCGTCATTGAAAGTTGCCGGTCATTTTATGGGAAAAGGGTCAAAAAAGCCCCTGATATTTATCCCGATGTCCCACTTGCACCCTAAACTAATTTTTTTTCCAAAAGTACCCTTAACGTTATATTTTTGGGTCGTTTGTGCCCCTGTCGTTAACAAAATACAAACAGTGTTAAAATCTGATGACGTGACAGGCTTAATTATAAAATATATTTTAAATAAAACAATATATATCATTTAATCAAAAACAAAAAATGCTAAAATTCAAAATAAAAAAAAGCATAACATATTTACAAAAAAAAATTTAAACAGATTTGTTTAAAAAAACATAATTTTTAAAAAAATAGAATTTTTTTAAAAACAAACTTCTTTAAAAAAATGAAAGCAGATTTTTTTAAAAAAAATAGAATTTGCTTAAAAACAACTTTTTTTAGAAAACGAAAGCAGATTTTTTTTTAAAAAAAAATAGATTTTTTTTAAAAACAAACTTTTTAAAAAAAACGTAACTTTTTTAAAAGCAGTTTTTTTTTAAAAAAATAGAATTTTTTAAAAACAGTTTTTTTTTAAAAAACAGAATTTTTTAAAAACAATTTTTTTTTAAAAAAACATAATTTTAAAAAAAAATAGAATTTTTTTAAAAACAAATTTTTTTAAAAAAATGAAAGCAGATTTTTTTTTTAAAAAAATAGAATTTGCTTAAAAACAACCTTTTTTTTAGAAAACGAAAGCAGATTTTTTTTAAAAAAAATATTTTTTTTAAAAACAAACTTTTTAAAAAAAACGGAACTTTTTTAAAAGCAGATTTTTTTTTTAAAAATAGATTTTTTTTAAAACAGCTTTTTTTTAAAAAAAACAAAATTTTTTAAAAACAATTTTTTTTAAAAAAAACAGATTTTTTTTTAAAAAAACGGATTTTTTTTAAAAATAGAATTTTTTTAAAAACAAACTTTTAAAAAAAACGTAACTTTTTTAAAAACAGATTTTTTTAAAAAAATAGAATTTTTTAAAAAACATATTTTTTTAAAAAAAGGGAACTCTTTTAAAAACAGTTTTTTTAAAAAAAAAACTGAATTTTAGTATAATAGAATTTTTTAAAAAAAGTCTTTTTTAAAAAATAGAATTTTTTTAAAAAACAGAATGTTAGTATTTTAGTATTTTAATTTGATTTTTTTAGTATTTTAGTATTTTTTTAATTAGTATTTTAGTATTATTTTTTAATTAGTATTTGATGTAAATATGTTATATTTTGAATTTTAGTATTTTGATTAAATGATGTAAATATGTTATACAACTTATTTTATTTAATTAGTTGTTTTGATTAGTTAACAAAATAATTTGAATTTTATTATCTTGATTAAATTCTGTAAATATGTTATGCTTTTTTTTATTTTGAATTTTAGCATTTTTTATTTTGATTAAATGATATATATTATTTTATTTAAAATATATTTTATAATTAAGCATGCCACGTCATCAGATTTTAACACCGTTTGTATTCTGTTAACGGCAGGGGCACAAGCAACCCAAAAATGTAACGTTAAGAGTACTTTTGGAAAAAAAATTAGTTTAAGGTGCAAGTGGGACATCGGGGTAAACATCAGGGGCTTTTTTGACCCTTTTCCCGTCATTTTATTGTCAAAGTTTCTCATTTAAAAATATAAAAAAATAGTTGAGAAACTAAATAACGTGATTAAATTTTTTAACCTCAATTATATTCCATCCGTTTTATATTATTTGATTATTATTGATATTTTAAAGTTAACTTAAAATATTTTTAAATTCAAAATTGACGTAAATTCTTTTAATTTTAATCAATTATAAATTATCTAAAAAATATTGCAAGTTTTTATAATTTCACGAGTCATCTCAATTTTAAATTTAAAAATATTTCAAATTAACTTTCAAAAATTAATAATGGTCATATAATTTGAAAAAGAGGGAGTATTATTTACATACAAGTACAACAAACTAGGAATAAACACATATTTCTTTAATAAAAATAGTTGATTAAAAAATAAATAATTTTAGATGGAAAACTACATAACATAAATAAATTTTATAATCTCTATTAAAACTTTTACATACAAATACAACAACATTAACATAAGAATAAAACAATAATTTAAAAGTGAAACTTAAGTTTTTTTTTTCTCTTTATAATTAAACCAAGTAATAACGTGAAACTTTTTAAATTTTTTTTTACTGTTTCTCTTCATTTTTTTTTCTCATTATAATTAAACCAAGTAATAACGTGAAACTTTTTAATTTTTTTTTTACTGTTTCTCTTCATTTATAAAATTTAACTTCTTTTGTTTTCTTTAAATTGCAAAATTAGTAAAATAGAAGTTAGGTTACCGCGATAATAAGTGACTGACTGATTACAAGTAAGAGTGGAAGGTGAAAACTCAATTCTCTTGTGATATTTTGTTGGGCATAACAATAAAAAGAAGGAGAAGAGAGAAATATATATAATGAATGAATATTCAAAAATTCCATCTATTCCAATCCAACCAGCCATTGATTTCGCGCGCGGACTTAACGGCTATAAACCCACCTAAACTTACTCATCATCTAATAGATTAGAGACTCATTGTTAACTTGTCTATCATCCACCAAACAGATCATAATTATTAATTATACCTTCTTAATTATATAATTCTCTCTCTCATTCCTCATCTCGTCCCTGTAAATCTGTTTGATCTTCCATATCTATATCTATATCTATATATGGATGGAAGATGATGAACAGCATTCATCTTCAAGAGTCGGCTAAATTCCTGACAAACCTCCCAAAACCGTCGTTGGTGCTTTACAATCGGCATACGACGCCGTGGTGGCGCCATATCCTCGATCCGGGAAGCGATATCGTGAGGAAATGGAATTACATATTCTTCATCGCCTGTATAAGCTCCCTGTTTTTGGACCCTCTCTACCTTTTGCTGCCCACTGTATCCACCCAAAATTATTGTCTCACCATGAACTTGGGGATGCGCGTGGTGGTCACCTTCTGGCGATCCGTGGTGGACATCTTCTCCTTTATGCATATCTTTATGAAGTTTCGGATGGCGTATGTAGCCCCAAGCTCTCGTGTTTTTGGAAAGGGTGAGCTCGTCACCCATCCACGTAAGATTGCCTTTCGCTACTTAAAGTCCGAATTTATATTTGATCTAGCCGCTGCACTTCCTCTTCCCCAGGTAATTAATTGATTAATGCTTTATTTAAGTTTTATTATTCGTTACAAGCATTTTATGCGGATGAATTGAATTTTAAAAGGAATTTTAGCTATGATAATTAAAAATAAAATAAAAATAATGTACGTTGTTTGTTTCTCTTTGGTTTTGACAGATTCTGATTTGGTTTGTAATCCCAGCAAAGGCATCTTCTACAAATACACACGATAACAACGCGGTTTCTCTGGTTATTATACTTCAGTATATTCCACGGATTCGTTCCATTTTCCCTTTAACCCAGCGAATTATTAAAACTACCGGGGCTTTACCCAAGACTGCATGGGCAGGAGCAGCATATAACCTTATTCTCTACATTCTAGCTAGTCATGTAAGCATCTAATATACTCCCTCCGTCCCAAATTAACTGCTCAGTTTTGACTTTTTAAAGTCAAATTGACCATTTTTAAAACTAATCTTTTTATTATTTTTGCTAAAATATAGGTGAAGAGATTATAACCAAAAGAAAGTATATACAATTTATTACTAATCCTAATTTTTATAATTTTAGAAATACATTTATATATGCTTAATTATTAATTCAAAAAATAGTCAATTTGACTTAAAAAAGTCAAAACTGAGCAGTTAATTTGGGACGGAGGGAGTACTTCCTAGCTAGCTAATTCCTTAATTTACTAGCTCTACTACGTATTTATTACAATGACGAGAGTCTTGAGTTGTTAAATTATTTGTCAGTTCAATATTATACAATGTCAGTTCAGGTTCTTGGAGCTATGTGGTATTTGATGTCCATTGAGCGGCAGTACTCATGCTGGAAGCAAGAATGTAAAAAGGAGTGGAATGGCACGCACTCTCCATCCTGTCAAATTTCATTTCTTGATTGTACATCTACTCTGTCTGAGGAACGTAGAGCCTGGCTGGCAATCACCAAGGTTCCTATTAATTGTAATCCTCGAAGTGGTGCCATTGATTTTGAGTTTGGGATGTTTGTGGAGGCCTTCATAGAGGAAGTGTTTTCTGTGAGATTTATTCCTAAACTCTTTTTCTGCCTCTGGTGGGGTTTGAAGAATTTAAGGTGAATTCTGTTATGGAGATTCTCCTTTGCCAACTTTTATTAATTTATTTCTTACTTGGTTACAATATTATTTACACAATTTTAAGTATTCTATTTTTCCTTTCCTTCAGATTGGCAGAGCAAAGGATGGTCTTTGATGTGTACACTATTCATACATTTCCTCTAGTCTCTCCTAGCTCCTCCCCTATCGGACTTTTTTTTTTATACCTCCAGTTGCAAATACTATATCTCTAAACTAGGTTGCACACATTATCATATGCATATATATATATATATATATATATATATATATATATATATATATATACACACACACACACACACACACATGTATGTGATTATTTTCTTGTTGATCTGGAAATTTTCTTCTGCATAGTCAAAGTAATCAACAATGCAACCTTGCAGTTGTTACAGAGACATGCAGTTCGGTTGCTACTTGCCTTCTTTACCTCATAGATTTTCCTACCCATATTTACTAATAGATAGAGTTAACGAAATAAACTTCTTGTTTTTTAATCGTTCACTTGTACATAACATTTAATATAGCTGATATCAACTGTATCAATTAATACTAATAATCTTTTGAACTGTTAATTCTATTTCTCTTTCGATCTGTCTCATGATATGCAGTTCATATGGTCAAAATTTGATGACAAGCACCGGTATGGTGGAAACAGTATTTTGTAGTCTTATTTGCATTGCGGGTTTAGTTTTCTTCTCATTGCTGATCGGCAACATGCAGGTATAATTGGCTCTTAATATATTAATTCCTTTTACATGAACAAAAAATCTCCCCATTCATCTTAACCAGATAGTCAATAGATGGGAAAGAGTGTTGACGTGCACATGAACACTCCTTCCCATCTAGTTCACATCGAAAATACATTGCCACTGATTTGGTTTTTGAGTTTATGGCTAATAATTGGAAAGTCACAATGAAGAAATAGCATGGAGTCTGAGACTTGCAACTCAATAACAGTTCAATTGTATTATGCCCTGTGATTAAACGGAATTTTGTGGGATCAATCAATCAAATCTTATAAAGGTTTTATGTTTGCGATATGAAGACCTATCTGCAGTCTACACAAGCGAGACTTGAAGAATGGAGGGTAAAAAGAAAAGATACAGAGGAATGGATGAGGCACCGTCAACTACCTCCTGATCTGCAGGACCGGGTTCGCCGGTTTGTTCAATATCAATGGCTAGCTACAAGAGGTGTAGATGAGGAAGATATCTTGAATGCTTTACCCTTGGACCTCAAACGTCAAATTCAAAGGCATCTTTGCCTTGGTCTTGTGCGTCGAGTAAGTTCATTTCATACAAACTGGCTATTTTGTTGTTGATGTTGATTCTTGTGATCTTTAGTCGTTCAATTGCAATTTCATTTTTTTAAGGGACACATTTTGTTTTCAGGTTCCTTTCTTCTCACAAATGGATGATCAGCTTTTAGACGCAATATGTGAACATCTGGTTTCCTCCTTGAGCACCAAAGACACGTACATTGTCCGTGAAGGCGATCCCGTGAATGAGATGCTTTTCATAATCAGAGGTCAACTGGAAAGCTCCACAACAAACGGCAGACGCTCTGGATTCTTCAACTCCATTACTCTTAAGAACGGTGACTTCTGTGGAGAAGAATTGCTGACATGGGCCTTAATGCCCACTTCAAACATTAATCTTCCATCCTCTACCCGAACAGTCAAATCTCTAACCGAAGTCGAAGCATTTGCACTACGAGCTGAAGACCTCAAGTTTGTGGCAAATCAATTCAAACGTCTTCATAGCAAGAAACTGCAGCATGGTTTCAGGTACTATTCACACCAGTGGAGGACGTGGGGAGCTTGTTTCATACAAGCTGCTTGGAGGAGACATAAGAAAAAGGCTCTAGCAGAGGAACTGGCCAAACACGAGAGCTTGTTCTATAAATATATACCAGAAGAGTATGAAAATTATGGCCATCAAGTTGAAGGGGGAGATTATGAACAAAAAGGTTATGAAGGCTCCGCAACTGACAACAACAATGTCCAGCATATTGGAGCTACTATATTGGCTTCAAAGTTTGCGGCAAATACTAGAAGAGGGGTAGTGCAAAAGCTTGCAGGGTTTGACGCTGCTGTCTCTGACTTAAAGATGCCTAAGATGTTCAAACCTGACGAGCCTGATTTCTCCGGAGATCATGATTGAGTCATTAGAGTTGGTTATATATATATATATATATATATATATATATATATATATATATATATATATATATATATAACTAGGTAGGTACGTAGGTGGGCTTGTAATGGTTATATACACTTACATACTATGAACTTATTTAGACTAGACGAGTTCTTTGCAGATTATATTTGAGATAACATATGCAGAAAAAAGTGAGAATTTCATTTGATTTTTGTGCATTGTAGCTTCAAGTTGATTATTACCATGAGAAACAAACTAAACTATCTTGTTTAGTGGTGTGTTGTTCCCTTGTTAGCTTAATATGCTTGTGCCCTGCCCTCCTCTTTCAAGTTTCACCTCTCGTTGATTCTCCCCTACCCTTACAAGGTCTTTCTATAATTTATTTTTATGACCTATATATATATATATATATATATATATATATATATATATATATATATATATATATATATATATATAGCCAGCAGAATGTGATTACTTCACATTCCACAACATAATTTTAGGTGATTATTTTTTAAAATAAACTTTGCAATCTTAATAATCTAACAATCGTTATTATAATTTTGGCAATACATTACTTAATGCATATAACAAAGTCGATCAATGAATTAGACATGTTGGTACGTGTAGGTATTCCCTTGAGACTTGTAATGGCAACCGAAAAGTCCACGCCAACAATTCGTGCTTCATCTGTGATAACAGTGATGAAAATTTTGATTTCTCTGTAGTATGTCCTTCATTTAGTGATGATGTTAGTAATATATCCATGGCCATGCATGTATATCTGGAAACAACTAAATATTGTATAAATATCATGTTGTTGAGAGATTGATATTCTAATTCTTTTAACTCTCCTTCTCTAAGTTTCTTAGTTTGGGCTAGTTGTCGATGAAAGGATTGTTGGATTTCCCTTTAATTTTGGGGCTGGATCGGATGGAGTATTATATATTTTTGTGACATAATTTTTGTAAAATTCTCTCATAGTGGTAAAATCTTCCCGTGTATTATTTAGGTCATGAGTACTATCTTATTTTAAACTTAATTATGTTGCCTGCTTTGATTGGTTGCTTATCTTGTATATATGGTTTTATTTGTTACATATTGAAGCTATGATACCCACCACCGAAAACATTTTGCACTGCTTTATTTCTTAGTAATATAAAGCTTTTGCATATTCTAATTGATTAGACATCAGAGGGGGTAGGGTGTATGTTGTGTTTATTTCTGTATACTCCCTCCATTTTTATTTATTTATTTGACAATTTAGAGTGTTTCACACTTATTAAGTAAAACACGGAGCTTAAAATTATCTATTAGTACTGATACTGTAGCACACTCACCACAGTTTACTAATTAGCCCTAAACCCTCTTCTCGTTCTTGCCTCGTTCTTACTAGTGTTTTGCAGACAGAACCCCAAAATGGCAACTCGGATCCTTTCTATCTATTAGTTAAACACCAAATAATGTCTCTTTTCCGTATTTTCTCGCTCTTACGCATCCTTCTCCATCAAATCATCACCCTCCAGCCTCTCCTCTCTTCCTTCTTTCTCATCCCTCCGCCTCCGCCCTCTCGTTTCCGCCGCCGCCAACTTCCGCCATCTATCCCCTGTGGCGGCTATCATCTGCGGTTTCGCTATCCGCCAGACGACGTCATCTCTTAACGATTCGAACCCTAACTGGTCCAATCGTCCCTCGAAGGAGACGATTTTACTCGACAGTTGCGATTTTGAGCATTGGCTTGTTGTTGTGGAGAAACCTGAGGGTGAACCCACAATAAGGTTATCGGGAAGTATTTATTTCTAGAATTTTTTGGGTATATACTGCACACATCTGCAGTATATATTATACTTGCATATTGTTTCGTGTTTTGGATTACCTCTGTTAATTTACTGATAATTGGAGTTCTTTGAAATTTGACTGTGTTTCTGATTGGAATTGATGAGTATGTTCCTTGTGCTTTTAGAGAATCCACAGGCACTTCGTGATTTTTGATGTACTTTAGAATTATGAATGTGCAGATGGCAAACCTGGTGATGCTGCTGAGTTGTTGGAGAGAGTTTCACATATCTAGTGTTTTTAGAAAATTTCAAGGTAGTTATTCTGCTATTTGTTAACATTTTTAGTTTAATTATTATTGTTATTTATCACTGTGTTGGTGGCTTTTATGTGTTTTTAGTCTTCTCTAGATAGTAGTATTAACAGCATTCTGCTCTGGTGTGGCAAAGGTGACTGAACAAGGAGAAAGTATCACATTTTCTGATGTTGCTGGTATTGACGAGGCTAAGGAGGAGCTTGAAGAAATTGTAATATGTTGGAAATTACTCATCTTCAATAATAATATTTGGCACTCATTTATCAACTTTCTTTTGCTATAGAGGCTCCATATTCTCATTCCCGAATTGTTATTAATCATTGATGTTTACCACCTCAGGAATTCCTAAGGAACCCAGACAGGTATACTCGAGTTGGTGCTCGTCCTCCTCGTGGTGTTCTCTTGGTGAGTTGAGTGCTAAACTGCTGGTTAGAGTAGAATAATAGAGCTCTTATAAACAAATTCGAAGCCATGTCTCATTAGACTACTTAAGCCATGTTTCATGCAGAGTCTATATGACTAAAATGGAATGTCAAAGGCAACTTTGAGTACTGTTTTGAGCAGCCTATTATGACTGAAATGGTGGTGTTATAAATGCTAAAAATACTTCTATATACTACGGCCAATGATATTCATTAGGGTCACGACCACAAATTCCATGCACTACGGTCAAGGATATTTGTGTATTCATCAATGGTCATGATCATGCCAACAACTGTCCATCAATGCACTACGGCCAATGAGGACTTTTACCACATCACTTGTTACATTACGGTCATGATTACACTGAATAATCCATGGTCATAATCATACCAAGTCCATCTATGCTCTACAGGCCATAGATGACTTTTAAAAAAATATAAACATGAGGATGATGACAATGATATAAGAATTCAATAAAACAAGTTCAAGAATTAATTTATTTAGGAACCAATAACGTCCAAATTGTCAACATGATACTGCTTTGTAGAGTAAAATTCAAGAATGTTCAGAAGAATATTTTCATGAAAAGATACTGGATGAAGCGCAAATATCAAGGATATTCCACTAATTTCATGGAGTATAGAAGTCAAAACTTTAACCAACTGAGTATATTAAAGAATGGAATAACAAAAGAAATCACCATGCGGTACTTCGCTTAGACAGGTTATTCCAACAGAATAATAAGTAACGAAATCAGGTCAGGCGAAATTCGCACCGACAAGATGTTTCAACAGAATAATAAAGAAAGGAATAACAACAGAAATCACCATGTATGCGGTACTTCGCATAGACAGGTTATTCCAACAGAATAATAAATAACGGAATCAGGTCCGGCGTAAAACGCACAGACAGGATATTCCAACAGAATAATAAAGACAAAACCAGGTCCGGCGTAAAACGCACAGACAGGATATTCCAACAGAATAATAAAGACGGAATTAGGTCCGGCGTATAACGCACGGACATGATGTTCCAACAGAATAATAACGAATAGAATAACAACAGAAATCACCAAGTATAGGGTAGAACACGTATACAGGTTATTCCAACAGAATAATAATGAATAGAATAACAAAAGTTCTCTTTATGAATATGAAAAAAATAATACCCCTTACCGTAAAAGAAACTGAATATAAGAGTAGAGAAGTAGCATAATAATTTTCTATAGTTTCTCTATAATTTCTCTCTCTGCAGTTTCAGTGAATTTGTAAAAAATAATGAAGGAATGAACTTCTATTTATAGGAGAATGGAAGTTTACTGTTTATGAACGAATTATTTCTGCAGAATTATTTCTTCAACCAAATACAATAAAGTCAATTAACTAACCAATAAAATTACAACAAAAATTAAAATATAATACATATATATAAACACATATTTTCAACTTATATATATCAATATTATATATACACAACTTAATTTTTCTCTCCCATAACCAACATCTATCCCCCACCCACCCACCCACCCACCCACCCAATAATCAAATTCACTACACTCTTACACATTACTATCACACTACCATTTTTTTACCATTTTCCACTCACACACCCATCACTTTCACATCTCATTTTCTCTCACCATATACTCAATACACACATACTTTCATACGTATACTTTTCCATTTCCAAAATCATTTTTCAACACATATGGGCCCCACATGTGGGTCCCACCTTAAAAATTTTTCTACCAATTATTTTTAAAAATGGGTAAATAGGAATCCATAAAATAAACAGACTTCATAAAAAAATCACCTTAATAATTTTAACAACATTTATCATTTTTATTACAATTCACAATATTAATCGACTAGGTCGTTTCCAGGAAAGAGGGGCTTTCCAATAAGGATTTCTCCCTATTTGCGCGCAATTAGGTGACCAAACCACTCCTTGGCAGAACTTCTAGACATCATTAATATTGCAATTTATAATATTAATAACTATGTCATTTCAATTATTGATTTAATAATATATAAAATATCGACAATAATTGAATCAAATAACGTAAGATACTATGCAACAATTACTATAGCAATAATTGAACAAAACTGAGTGACTTCTCACGTAAGCATTAATAATCAATACCGTGTGCTACTATGCAACCACGCGTATTACTGTATTTTTACTACCGAGTAGTTCAACAGTATTAACTGTAAAACTTCCGCCGTTATTTTCAATAAAATATTTTTGTCGTTTTCTAAATCCGACAATAATTCTGTTGTGAGGTCCACCAATGATTGTGTCGTCGTACGAATATTCCCCGACACAAAGAATATTCCCTGGCCAATTGAATATAATACAACAACTTGCATACTTTGCAAAATTTATAAATACTACCCACAACTATAACATTATATCAAATCCACTCCATAATATTTACAAAAAAATTTCGAGAAATTTAAATCTTTATTCATAAAATCTGGGGTCACACACACACACACACACACACACATATATATATATATATATATATATATATAAACTGAGACTTTTATTCAATGTCAATACGACCACATTCAAACGAAACGGTAATTAAGTGTCAAAGATGCATGTATATATATTCTAATGAACGACAATAAATATTTGTGTAGACACAAAATATATTAATATTCTGTAGCAGTACTACCTAATTATGTGATTGCTACTTTCTTGGTTACAGTACTACGTGTATTTGGTCGTCTTTTATTTTCACCTGATCAGTAACTTTCTCTTGTTAGGAGAATAGTTAACCACTAAAAAACCTAATTATGAAGGGTCCAACGAGGTTTAACCGGGTCAGCATTAGTACGTGTGGCCAAGCTTAAAGTTTTATGCTTAATTAATGCTGTAAAATTATTATTCAATGAGGGATAACTATATATTTTCCTAATCCAGTCATAATGTAGATGGTTTAACATATAAATAGAGGACTCTCCACATAATTATGATATTTAATTAGGATCATAAATATTGTGCATTAGTAATCTCTATAACTAGCTATACGTTTGCATCTCCATCCTCCTAATATATAACTTTCTCAACTTACACTTCGTTGTCCTTAATTCGACACTAGTTTCATAGTCAGAACCAACTTAATTTACTATTCTCTCTCTCTCTATATATATAGATATAATACACACATACATACATTACTTTTATATATCCTTTCGTTTGAATATTTGCGATCATCAGGATGGTAGACACCGAAAGCATTAGGACGGCCGTCGGAATCATTGGTTCGGAACATAAACCACATATAATCTTCCCCATGCTTGTCTTTATTAATTTGTTATTTGGTTCTTATTAATAGCTTTTACATTGTTTATGTTAAAGCGTGGTATACATTAATGTTCGAGGCATTAGCTTATTCAACTTTTAAAGCAGTTGGTTAATTAATTGCAGATTCAATATTCACAAAGTTATATGTTCATGAATCATATGCTGCCACCAGGATCAGTTTTATGCTAGTTGAATGAAAAAGGAAAACTTTAATTAATGTGTTTCATGCAGATATATTAATGTGTTTCACAAAGTTATATGTTTATGTATGGTATATTATATTAGTAGCAAATATTTGTTTATAAATAAATTAACTATAGAAGATGGAAAATTAAAAGGTTAAATCATTTTACTTTTATCATGCATGTCTATTCCTTGAAAAGTGGATCCATCAATGATGCATACACCATCTATATCTTTCAATATAGAAATAAGATTAATTCACGTCCCCTATTAATATATAGTAGTGGATGATGCTAGTTGAAAATATTATCGTCATCAATTACTATTAGAAGCGGCATTTTCAATTTTTAATCATGGTCGTTCCTTCTTATTTTTAATTATATAGATGGTGTAGTATAAATATTCATAATAAATATTTATTATAAATCATTATCCTATATATATACACACACATACACACATGTAGTACTAAAACACAAAGTTTTGATGATATATATTAAGATTAGCTAAGTTTATATACATATATATTGCATATGATTTTTTTTTGAATTTCAAATTAACTTACTATTAGTATTAAAATAGCTACAATACATTACTTAAACAAATGATTATCAAAAATTCACAATTGAGTATTAGTAATATATTATTTTTGTTGTTAATTTTAATTTAATATTCAATTTTTAAATTTAATATTTAGTTGCTATATATTTCAATCTTCAAATTTATGTATAGTTTTTTAGAGTTCAAAAATAAGTAGACCTAAAAGCCTAAACTTAGTGTTTAATTAAGAAATTCTATATGAAATAAAATTATTGTAGAATAATAAATCATCATCATGATTTTTAGTTTTAAAATGTAACTAAATCTTAGTAACTAATTAATATATATATATATATATATATATATATGTAAGTGAGGAATTTATTTTAACATTAATTAACTTAAGATCTCTCATCGGAAACAAATATTGTGGTAAATAAAGTTTAATTATTGATATATTTTATAATATATACTACGCTTTTAATTAATTTCATTTATTATTTTCTCATACTATTTTCCTTATATTTTAAATTTAATTATTTAAATGAATAAAAATAAGACCCTCTTCAGACAAAAGGAGTATTAAATATACTTCAGTATATATTATGTAGTTTCTTAATTTATTTTTTCCTTCTTTTTTGCACATTAAAAAGTGTTTTAATTGTAATTAAATTGTAAGCCTGTTTAAAATAAATAAATAAATTTAAGGAGAGTAAAATTAAGGAGTGTTTTAATAGTAGTTAAATTCTAGTCCTATAATAAAAATCATTGACCGAAAATTCAAAATTTTCCTTATTATATATGTATGTGTGTATATGTGTGTGTGTGTGTATATATATATATATATATATATATATATATATATATATATATATATATATATAGAATTGATGTCGTTTATGTTGTAAATACTAATTCAAATTGCTCAAACTTAATATAGCTTACTTACATTTCAATATTTTAGTTTGTTGATAATTATAATATAATAGTAGAATAATTTATTACAATATGATATATCATTGTTTTAATTTGTTACTATATTAACAATGATCCGTAAATATTTTAATTTAGGCTCATGAGAATCAATATTAGTAAAAGACATTTATAAAAAATAAAATTATTATAAAATAATAAGTTACCCTAAAATTTTTTTCTTGATCATAAATAATATTTTAATTCTAGTTAAATTCTAGATTTAAAAAGTTTTTAAATATTAATTAGTTATTAAAATAAAATCACGAGACTTTAAAAAATATTTTAGTAGGAGTTAATTAAATTCTAGTCTCATATCAAAAAAGACCGAGTACCAAAAAATTTAGTTTTACCAAATATTATATATCTCTATATATATATATATATATAGATTATACTATAGAGAAAAGAGTACACTAAATCTTGATAATCAAATAAGCTTAATTGCATAAGTGTAATTATTACATGCATGGTTTCTATTACTTGCATATATAATATACTGTTCAACACTTGCCTTACGTACTAAGCTAACAAGTAGTAGTACGGAGTAGTGTTTCTATATATTTATTTATTCAAACTTAATATATTAATGTGCCGCGGCCATTGTTCTTTTTCTTTTCGTCTTGTTGTCATTGGAGTGTATTTTATGGTTATGTATACATATTTTCAATTCATTAAATTAATCAATACATAAGTATTTATAATTAAATTATGATCTTGGGTTGTTCCTGTACGCAGGAAACATCATATCTGCTTGCCTCTTTCTCTCCCCAATGTATGTAGTTACTACTAGTTTTTCTTTCTTTTAATTCCCCGGCCGGTTGTCACTTAATAATTAGTAATTGATGTACATTTGAGCTATGCAAATTTTAAATATACATAGTCTACGATTATAGAGTTAAGTTATTATACGATCGTAGAAGAATTTTTAAATTTCTACGAGTGAATTCTCAGATCATAGAATGATTACTACTCTACGATCGTAGATTGTGTATATTTGAGAGTCTCCATTAACTCCTATATATATATATAAATAATTGATTAATTAAAAAAAAGATATTAAAAACTGATACAAATACTAGCTATGATATAGTAATATACTAGCTATGATATAGTAATATATTAAGATGGATGAATGTAAAATTAAATTGGTTTGCAGACCGACATTCCTAACAATATATAGATCAAAGTCGGTGCAAGAATTCAAGCCAGATCCATACGTGGCTACTGTGCTTAATTGCGCAATGTGGGTGTTCTACGGTCTCCCCATTGTCCATCCAGACAGTATTCTGGTCGTCACAATCAACGGTACTGGCTTTGTGATTGAAGTCATCTACGTCAGCATGTTCATCATTTACTCCCATTGGGGAATGCGCGTATGTAACTACTACTCTTAACTAACTAACTAACTATATATATATATATATATATATATATATATATATATATATATATATATATATATATATATATATATATATATATATATAGTAGTACGTAGTAGTAGTAGTTAATTGATGAGATGATTAACTATCATTAATTTTTTTGTTATTGTTTATTTATTTGATTTGTTCAGAAGAAGATTTTCATAGCGCTTTTTGTTGAAGCCATATTCATGGCTGTGGTGGTGATCATAACCATGGCATTGTTCCACACCCACAAATCAAGATCTCTGATTGTTGGTTTATTATGTATCGTCTTCAACATACTTATGTATACTTCCCCATTGACAGTCATGGTACGTAATATGTTAACATTTATTTAGTTTTATTTATATTAATCTCTATATACGTATTTACGTTCGTGCATGTATGCAGAAACGTGTCATCCAAACCAAGAGTGTGAAGTACATGCCATTTACTCTGTCACTCGCTAACTTTGCAAATGGCCTTGTTTGGATGATTTATGCACTACTCAAGTTTGATCCATATATCCTGGTAAATTAATTAATTAATTAAACTACGTACGTACATAGTATATTGTTTAAGAAATATGAATAAAGCTCTTAATTAAATTGTCTGTGTGTGTGTGTATATATATATATTAATATGTGGACATGCATGCTTGCAGGTTCCTAATGGTTTGGGGTCGCTGTCTGGGGTAGTGCAGTTGGTACTGTATGCTACCTTCTACAGGACTACAAATTGGGACGACGAGGATGAGAAGCCATCTAGTAATGTTCAAATGTCCGAAAATCCCTTCTCCAACAATCCCTGATCGATCAATTCAATTGGTGGATTGATCAAATACGTACGTAATTATGTTGTACGTACAAATAAAGGATACGGATCGATCGAGGATGTAATGGAGAGATTTGGCTACAATAACTAGCTAGTATGATATTTGCATGCAGCTGTTCTGTTTTCCTTCATTACTGGAAACAAGGGGGAGAGAGAGAGAGAGAATAAAAAGGAGCAGACATTTGTAATTGTAAAAGCGCAGATCCGATTATTTATATATATCAATTCCGCATTTTCCTTCAACTTTATTCTATTAATTTTATAATAGTAATTTCTTTCCACTTGAATAATTAATTTCTTGTAATTTGCATGCATTTCTACATTCGGAATTGGTTATATAATCGATGAAATTAAAAGCAAACTGTCTTTCATCTATAATTAATTCCTTGTGCTTGCTTTTGTCTTTAATCGATGAAATTAAAAGCAAGCACAAGGAATTAAAAGAGACCAAACTGTCTTTCAGCACTGAAATTCATTTCCATGCAAAATTTTCTCAATTGCACAGTTATCATTTATTGATTCAGACAGCAACACAAAACAAATTGTATTAGTTACAACAATAATCAGACTTTACGATAAAAGTTTAAAATAATACTCATTGGTGTACAAGGCGTGCTACCATCTTACAGAAGGAGAGACAAGTGGCCATTCAGTACCAGATTGGCAAGTCAATTAAATATAAAAATCTGGAAAATCCCAAATATAAAATTCCAAGGGAGAAAAAAATAATATTACATCATCATCCACGTCCGACTAACAGAAATGTCCCATTGATCCTCATCCTAGACCCACCATCATCCGCCCATGTCTGTTTTTCCTTCACACAAATACAGGTTTGATTTTTCTAGATAGATATTTGAAAAATTAATGCATCTCCTCATAGTTTCAGGGCCCTCTGTGCTTACGGAAGCAGAGGCAACCCTGAGGCTGATCCCCAGGAATCATACCTCCACCTTTTGATGTGTCGATGGCCTCTAACATGGTAACTACCTCGTCCATCTCCGGTCTTTTGTCAGGGTTA